>OZ026850.1:4359769-4562269 GCA_964023205.1 Lutraria lutraria
GGTTAAATAAGCAATACGCATGTAATGGACGGTCAATATATCGGCGTCTGAAGAAATGCTTGTCTTCTAAGGCGGTCACTAACTCGGGTTTCAATAAATTGACCTTATTGATTTTTGACCGTTGTATAGAATATCCGTTGCCATGACAATATAAAATGAATTTACACAATTTCCGTTGTTTCGGGTTGTATAATGATTTCTATCGGTACAATCGTGATAAAGATTTCGATGTTTTTGATACAAAAGGATGGAGCACTATAGTATTCATATACAATAACAACAATATACACTTTAGGTCGAGATGGTTATTTTGTAACAACAACATTATACCCTCCGGTAGGTATCAAGGTATGAGGGTCCTGCAAAAAGTTTTGTCACAGATGGGCTATCATAGATTTATCTCTGGAATTTTTGCTTTTCAAATGACCAAGATATTTCAAATTGAAATACAACATGTACGTGCCAACAGACACAGACCAGGTTACTAGTCATATGGTAAAATGGACGAAAATACTGTTTTTCGTAATTACTTATATTAAATGCTGCATTTTGCTTAATATGCATTCAAAGCATATATTTGATGAATTGTGCTGTACGAATTAACATCAGGTAATTTCAATGCACACACTTTTAGGTGGGTTAGTGCTTTTAAAGCATGGGAATTGTCTGTTGAAGATGGTACCCGTTCTGGTAGGTCTAAAACTTCTGTTACCAAGGCAAACATCGCTGTTGCTAAAAAATATTGTCGAGCAGAACTTGCGATTGTTGGTGAAATATATAGCCAGTTGTGTTGGCATATCAGAAGGCAGTGTAAAAACAATTCCGAACAAAGGGTCTTCATCTGAAAAAGGTTTGCGTTAGGTTGGAACCTCATTTTCTCACTGATGAGCATAAGGGTCAGCACCATAAATGTGCTTGTGAACTCTAAGAAACAACAAAGGCTATGACGGTCAAATGACAGTCGAACTTGCTAACCAGTGAAGAAACATGTGTGCTCATGTTTGAGCCTTGGAGAAGGGCTGATAATAATAACAAACAATGCCCCTGTACTGCCAAGAGAACCCCAACTTTAAAATAGATGTTGTACGCAATTTTCTTCATATCTCGTGGGTGATTCGTTCAAGTAACGTGCCCATATGGTCACACAGTCACTGGACGATTATATATTTACTCTATACCAATGCAAGTAAAAGACTTTCACAATAAGACAAAGGATGGCAAGGGTACATCCTCTCACTAGTTTGGCTTTGTTAAGTATTTTCCGGCCCCTGAAAAAAGGTATTTGTTCTACACCACCCGCCTTATTCACGTGACCTGTGTCTCTGTGACCTCTTTTTATTCTCAAGGCTGGCTTTAGAAAATGCTGTCTTGAAAGATATAAGTCCAAATTTTCTCTTGGCAGCACAGTTTACCAGTTCCTTCGACATAAACTGAAAGAAGCCTATTTAGTGATTGGGTAAAATGGTTACAAGTATGTGTTTCTTTAAAGGGGAATGGTTTGAAAGTTTGACTTTGTCATAAAATAGGTTTTATGAACCGTAGCGTTTAAGAAATCTAAACCCGATGACAGAACTTTTTGTATGACCCTCGTATTCATCAAACTCAAACAAACGCGGTTGGTCGCGAAAAACAAGTGAGTATGAACAACATAATATAACACGATGTTTATAAGGCATAATATACATTGTACATTAATACATAGTTATAACAAAATATATGTGTAAATCACGAAAGCATAGTTACTGCATTATATTATGGTATTATCTCAGATGATATACTATGTAATAATTATGATGAATCAAATCAGAAAGTGTTTCCAGAAAAAAAATGCGAGTTTTAATATAATCAAGATAAGGATAATGCGTTTAAGAGCTTCTTTGCCTTGAAAACAAAATACAGATATCTAGAAAAGTTATTCAATGTTTGAGAATGTTTATGTGTCCTTGGATTTTTGGCTGATTTAGGTTAATTGAAGGGCGGATAAATCACAATGAAGATAAGCAAGGCCTTATTTATTTTCCCTTTTATGTAGCCTACTTTTTTTCATGTCTTTGTCCAAAATTTCAAAGTTTGAAAATGTGACTTTTTTGTCTTTTATTTCAACTGAAAAAAAGGTTATGTAATATTTAATAAAATTGCATGCAATTTTGCATTTTGACCAAGAATAAATTGAAAAAGTAAACCAAAAGTAAAAAATGTTGTATTTGAGATTTCAGTATAAGTTATCTACCCTTGAAAAGACCTAAAATTAGCCAAAATGTCAAATTCAAGGGCAAATAACTCAAAAATGAGTTCGTCAGCCCCTATTTTCTCGCTTTAAGTGTTTCTGTTATCATATGCTATGATCATGCAATGTTTTAAAAATAACCATGAAAAAGATTTCAATCATCTTTACATGCATTGTCTAAGTGAAAATAAACTTGAAACTGCATCAAACGTCTTTAAAGGGGCATACGCTACAACTGACAAACATTCTGTGAAAGTGTAAAAATGTGTTAGATGTATATGTAAAACAATATATTATGGAAAACTGCAAGAAGAACTTGGGTCATAAAATGACTAGTTTAGGTACTAGCCGCAAAAATCATAGCTACGAATAATAAATCACTTCCACCCAAAAATTGTACAACAAATTCCAAAGAGTTTCCGATCTTTTATGGAAACTAATATTTTTGTGATTTTATTTTTAATTGGATGAATTTTTGGCTGAAACTTTCTTCGTCGGCTTTTTTCTTTACAAGCTTCTAATTTATCATCATTTTGCCTTGATTCTAGATGCACCAAGTTGTAGGGTATGCCCCTTTAAGAGTAGCTAGTTTACATAGAATTTCTAAGAGCTGTATAAAGCTTGTTCAAAAACCTGTCAGTATTGAGTTGAACAGTCCTATTTGTTCAAGAAATTTAAACATTGATGTTTTTTATATAACAATAGTTATGTTTTTTCTCTCTATATTTTTTTTAAGTCATTGAACATCGTCATTATTTACAAGGGTTTCGTGTCGTTAGAATTAATTCTGCGACGGTTGCTAAGTGCGATGATTAGAAACACGTGCATTTTTTAACTGTTTATCACGATTTCAAATGAATACGATATAAATAAACACTTCACTTACTGGTATCCATGACAACCATATAAAACAGGATACATTTTCCAACCGAACTCCTCGGCGTTTATCTAAGGAAAATGTCGCGGACGTAAGAGGCAGGCCGCCATTTTGTTGTTATTCACGGGCTACTTTCCATCATTGCTGACCCTGGGAAACAACCTGTTTCACTTGATGCGCATTTTATCAATCGTGAACGATAAACACTTTTGTAAGTCTGTAGGAGCTACCGTGATGTTTTAAATACACACCCAATTGCGGAAAAAATGAAGATTTAATCTTTTGACAGATTTGCGTTGTTCGACGAGTTTGGGTTTGGGTATGCTAAGATATTGGTACGAGTTTGTCATCGCATGTCCTTTATTACTGCCTGTGATTTGATACCATATATTGTGATATGATCTATAAATAAACACATTTTGATTGGCTTAACGCCTGATCCATCGTATAATATAAATGTCATATTCAACGATGTAACTAAATGATATTTAATGGAACTTTTGGAATTTCCCAATCTAAAAATAGAACCAGGTTAATATTCAACAATCGGAATTACTTGTCGCTATTTGTGATATGTTTATCATTCTTAATGATCGATATTAATGAAATGATGCATCAAAACTCGTTATGAATCAAAATGATATTCTCAATGGCACCTCGGTCAATATGACATTCAGCCGGTGAATATCACACCATATTCAATGGCGCACTAGTCAATAACTGTATAATATTTAGCACTTCTTAATTACAGTCATGTAAAAAATCTTGGTTGCCCGACCGTCCATATGGATTGGCGCCGACTGTAAATATTCAAACATGCAAATATCTGAAGCATACATGCATTTAAAGCCAAATTATAGGAATATTTAAATGAAATTATACATGTGACTAGAAAAGAAAGTTTTCAACCTGCTGTCCCTAATTAGCATTTTTGCCAACGAATCATAAACCTTTTAGCATTATACTGCTTTATACAGTGTACATGACATAGTAGGATTAGATTTATTTTGAATTGTTTACAAATTGCGTTTGTTTGGTCTTAAATGATTTTTAGATCCCTGTCCTATACCCTGTGCTCTATCCTGTGCAATTCACTGCCCTCTTCCCGGTGTCCTTCTGTGTGCCCTTCCTAGTCCTCTTTCCTTTCCTCTACCAGGTCCTCTTCCCAGTGTTCTAACCTGTGTCATTCATAATTATGTCCTTATTTGTGACCTTCATTGTTCTCTTCCAATTCCTCTACTTTGTCCTCTTCCAAGTGCTCTATCATGTGCCCTTCCGTATCTTCTTGACTGTGCTCTATCATGTCCTCTCTTCCCTTTCCTCTTCGATGTCCTTAACCATGTGCTATACCCTGTGCTCTTCCCTTTCCTCTTCCATGTCATATTCCCTGTGCTTTATCTTGTGCTCCACCCTGTCCTCTCTCCTGCTCTGTTTTGCTTGTTTTTACTCACACAGTGAACGGTGAATGCTTGAATACGTGATCTACCACATACAACTACGATAAATTGCATAAAGCAATTTTTAGTTCTAAGCCAAGCGAGAGCTTCTATAGTGATAAACCCAGTTTTGTATTAACAAAAAACGTGACGCCTCTTATCCATACATTCACGTTGAAAATACCTGTAGTACCACTGGTTGCATAACTCTACCAATTGCAGTTATGATACGCGTTGGATTTATTGCAGGATTATGTTCATTTGGAATTATTAATTTATTATATTGTTTTGGCTGTAAAACTATTGGGTTTAATAATTCAGTATTCATACGCTCAAAAGTTTCATTCATATGGGCGATCAGCACAAACTGTTTCATTTATAAAGGCAATAAACAGTGCCCATCGCTACTAAACGCATGGGAATCGCTAAAAGACACTGGCAGAGCGAGGACGGAAAGTACGGAATGGATTCGATTTCGTGAAATGAAATTCTTATTTGCGAGATGTTTTTGCATAATACATCTGTATCAGACACCACTTCAACAAAAATGAATTATTATTAAAACAGAATTATGAACATCCCAATTGATTGAATTCGGGGCGTTTTAAGAATATTTCACCAAGGACATCTAGCACACTCAGCCACATCGCTAAGAGTTAACTCTAAGGCAGGAGATACTACTTAGTAACTCTATTATAACATATAAGTATTAAGAGTCAGATGTGTTTTTACCGTGAAAAGGAAGTGAAGGTAGGAGTCTGCTTTCAGCTTTAACAGAGTTGGGAAAATAACAAGCCGACCTTTACCAAAACGTCTTCATTACACTGGGCCAAAACTGTCTCTTTCTTTTGAGGAAAATATTGGTCCAAACAACATACACAATTATAATATATTTGGGTTTGTAACATTGTGGCCTAAAGTTTGTCGAGATGTTTGATATCATGAGTTATCTACTGCATATTATCAATAATACTATATCATAACATTTCAGTGCTTTGATTTGCGTTAGTATTATAAAATTACCTGGTAAGAAACGTGAGTTATCGCATGATTTGTTCGTTTCTACGGTTATGTTCATAAATAAGATATTCTTCCTTATTGAAACATGCTTGTTTATACCCGCATAATGAATAACCAATAATGTAACCATCTGCTTGGAAACTCGAGTACTTACTACCTTGTCACACAATGGGCATTGTAAGGCTTGGCTTGAAACAAGGGGAGGTAATGCCAACGATACTTTTCTCTTTATTACATGTGGCCCCGAGGCCGCAAGTACTTTGGAAAGTGTTTAGTGATTTGGCTATGGTGATTTGTCTGTCTTTCGTGTTTAAGCTTATTGAACGTAACATTTTGTAAGAATGTCGAGAACCAGACTAAAACACCAGTTTTCGTGTTAATCAATCTTTAGTACGCTTATGTAAGAAAGACGAGAACCAGACTAACGCAATATTTCGAAGTATGGATACTATTTGAGATATTCATCATGAAAAGCAGTAGCTTGTATATCTTATGTAATGTTTAATTCCCAAACAAAAATAAGGAAATCAAGTTCCAAAAAGATTCACTCCTCGGAGGTCTATTTTTAGACTTTCATAATTATGGTCTATTTTTAGCCTTAATGCATTCTGCAGGAAGCGATACACGGGAAAGCAATAACACCGTAGAATACCACTGTACATAAACTGTTACATACAGGTTTCAAATTGAGTTGGTTAGGTTAAATTAACCGGTAGTATACCCGATTTCCGATGATAAAGAAGCAAGTTCAAATCAGAATTTAATTAAATGCCGTTGTGGACATATGCCTTGGTGGATTTATAAGCAATGTACATCAATTGGAGCAGAAAATTGATGGTTTCGCACCATATATATTTTTAGCAAGCACCAGTTTTATTTCGGTGTACGCTAATTTGTTCCCGACAGATTTCGACGGGGATTACATAGCCAATCCGACTCTATATTTTTTATCCTGGAGACGGATATCGTCAAGTCTAAATTGTTTCAATATTCATCTGTTGATGACAACAATTATTTTTTCAGATATAAATGTATATACGTATATTTAACATATACGTACCTGAATTATTTGGACTAATAAACATACACCGGAAATTCGATCAGCATATAAACTGCAGAAAAATACATCCTTAACAATACTGGTCTGTAAATTATCTGGTCGCAGAAAACTATTTTGCTTGTTCGTATAATGGTATTTGTTTGTCTGTTTTTTTTTTAATGCACATGCAGGCTACTGGTGTGTGAATGTCCCCTAAAGGCCCTCTACTGCCCAGGAATTCTTTTTACATTCTGAAACACATAAAAATAAATAATGATTATGTTTATAAGACGTTTTATAACAGCAAAAAAAGTTTCATAATAATTTATATAGTAAAGGTATAGATTTCCTGGGCTCAGAAATTACGAAAAAATACACCAGTCGTGTTCATCAAAACCGTTTTTTAAGCCTGGCCTTAATCGACGCAGAAATTTTTTTTCCACCACAATCCCATTTTATATCCATATATTGCTCAGAACTGGAGCAACAAGCCCTTCAGCTTACAAAAAGTAAGTAATGATCGACGTCGATGTGACCGCCATTTGTTTTCATTAGCTACAGAGTAAATTTCTTTATTCCCTCGTGATTTCATACCCACATCGGCGTTAATCGAAATACAAATATGATAACAGAAAAATATTAAGCGAAAAAAATTAGGGGTTGTCGAAATCGTCTTTTTTAGTTATCTGCCCTTGAATTTGAATTTTGGGCTATTTTCAGGTTATTACAAGGGTAGATAACTTACACATAAATCTAAAATACCATATTTTTACTTTTGGTTAACTTTTTTTTATTTTATTCTTGTCAAAACCCAAAAGTTCATAACACTTTTTTCAGTTGAAGCAAAGAGACTAAAAGTTTCTCAAAAATAGGTCATTTTTAAGAAAATTGGCATTGGTTAAGGAAAGAAAAAAATCACTCATTACCAATTCTTAAAATTTTGGAAGAAGTAGACTACATAAAAAGGAAACATGCCTTGCTTATCTTCACTGTGAATTATCTGCCCTTGATTTGAGCAAAGAAATGAGTCAAAAATTCAAATTCAAGGACTGATAACTCAAAAACGATTTCGTCAAACGCCATTTTTCGCTTAAAATGTTTCTGTTATCATATTTTATGACCATGCAAAGTTTTAAAAAATGATGAAAGAGTTTTCATTTTCCCCATATATATATATCTATGTGAAAAAAATGGAAACTGTAGCAAACTTCTTTAATTTCGACTTTAAATTAATTTTGACATGCCAAGTGTACATGTAAATGTGTTACAAATAAATGATGTTTTTTGGGTACATAAAATGCATTGGATTAAGTTTTCAGAAACAAGTATAATGTTAACGTTACGAATAAAGAATATTGAATCTTGAATAATACATGTCACGTGTATATCCGTTGCCATGACAAATTAGGATGACACACTGGTATACCCTCAGGTTCTTTTCCAATGTTTGTGCCATATGTAAGAAAACTTTCGCACCCATTCTTTTGTTTGTGGTTGTATAACGACGTTTTTAGGTACACCTGTGATCAATACTCAAGTAGATACGATACTTAAGGATGGGGTAGTATCGTAAATCTTGATCGTATGTTACACAACGTACTCTAAAGGGGCATACCCTACAACTGACAAACATTCTGTGAAAGTGTAAAAATATGCTAGATGTATATGTAAAACAATATATAATGGATAATTGCAGGAAGAACATGGGTCATAAAATGACTAGTTTATGTACTAGCCGCAAAAAACATAGCTATGAATAATAAATCGCTTCCACCCAAAAATTTCCATGACTAAATGTATGTGTCACAAATACATATTTTTATGATTTTATTTTTAATTCGTGAATGCTGACTTACTGTACCGAGTCTATAAATAGCTGAAGCAGACGATGGGTTTAAACCATATAAACTCCTCCCTCTAATTCAAATTTGAATTTCTGTTGTTATAAATTGTGAATTAAAATTTAATTTAATTTATTTAGATAATTTAAGAACCTAAATCTTCATACATCTTGAAGTTTCTTATCTGGACTGATAAAAGAATAATTTTGCTTCATTCAGAATATTTTTCAGCGATTAAAAACACCATTTAATATCAGATTTTTGAAAAAATCTCCCTGAGCTGAAAACAATTTGAAACTCAAGGGAAACCACCCACCAGCCATTATACCTGCCTTTTATATCCCAGTTAGGGATTTAAGTCTTAATAAAAGGTTATTTAATTCTTTAATCGTCATAATATGTTATATTCTAAATACAACATTGTACAGTTTCATATGCCCGTACAATTATTGTAGCAGAAAATTTGAATTTAAAAAGCTTTAAACGCTAAAATATTTAGGAAAGACACACTGTATGGTCCTTATGCCCCAATATATGTACATTGTACACGAAGTTAGGCAGCATTAGCGCTTAATCTATTTTTCATTAACATCCCTAAAATATTGTTTTTATTTTTTAACGGCCCAATCGACAGCTATGGTCATATTGGTGGAAAGAAATTCTTTACACCGGGCAAAGCAGAGAACCAGAAAAAAAACTATTTGAAATATAAGTAAGGGGTATTGAATATTCCTGGATTATTCTTTTGCGGTGGATCAGTGTGCATTTTAGTGATATTTATGGTTAGCATGCGTTGCCATGTCTGTACTTATATAAAAAACTATCTGTCACGATACTCGGTACAAACAAAGACAAAACGGTGTAGGTATCCATGACAACTACTAAACAGGTACATTTCCATGTAGAAATCATAATAATACGGAATTTTCAAAACGGGTGACATTGCTCGAGTAACATTTAAATTAAAAGTACATTATGTCTTTGAACAGTCATTTAAAACGACTTTTACTTATAAGGGATTCGATTCGTTTTTCAACAGTTCTGACGTGATTGTCTGACCACGATCTCAGTACTTATAGAGACCGGACGTCATGGCAATGTAGACAGCAATCGTTACTGCTCGGGCGTTCCCGTCACAGATAAAAACGCCCCGTACATACGTGTAGGGATACAAATTTTGGTTATGTGGTTTCCGGTCACTACTTTTTCAACACTAGGCATTCGTTTTTGAGGAATCATTCTCACAAATACATACTTTCAAATGTGTTTATCACTCGCGATTAATAAAATGGGCATCAAGTTCCCATTACAAGAGATACAGGTTGTTTCCATCGTTAGATTCGAGGGTCAGCCATAATGGAAAAAAGTCCGTGTACAACAGGCCTGTCTGTCCCGAGGTATTTTCCTTAGACAAACGCCGAGGAGATCTGATCGTGTAGACGGGCATAAAAATATTGTATCATTGGGTATTGAGGTTGTTGAGGACGAAATCCATTCTTTTATAGCAAAATGATGTTAAGATGTTCGTTCACAACAAAGACAGAATTTCTACGAGTAAATTAAAGTCCAATAATCATATAAATTCTGTTTGTTCTATAACAGCCGAATCCGGTGTGTTTTCCTCCCGTGCGTACTTAATAGCAAGAAAAAATGTTTCCAAAACCAATATCGTAATTTTTTCAATATCATTGAAAAAACAACTATTTATAGAACATAACAGCTGTGTTTTCCCGCAGTCATATTATGCACACGGCATGAAGTGACGTCACGCGCTCTATATATTTCAAGTTTGCAAAAGCAAAATTCACAGCGAAATAAGTGCTTTAGAAGAAAAAGGGCTCGTTTCGTCGGTAATTAATTACCTTGGGATAATATCAGCAATTTTTTTTTGCATAATATTATAATATTTTTATAGCAAAAAGCTAATGGGACTTTAACGCTAGCACCATTATCGCGAATCAATATTCATCTTCTACCTTCTCAAAACAAGAACAATATTTTCACAATGGTCATCGTCTTTTATATCTACAAAAATGTATGTGGGTCAATTCTCTCGTGAATGTAATATTTTCGTTTCAAATATATGATATTTGTTTATCTGACGAACAAAACAAAACTCATTCAAGTTGTATATACATTGCAACCTTTCCAAAGCAACACCCTTTGGGAGTAGCAAAAATGTGTTGTTGTTGGGAGGTTGTTGCTCAATACATAGATAACTTAATAATGAAGTTGTTAAGGCCATAAGCACATCAGGTTTAAGAAAATGTAGTTGTCACATATAAATATCCCGCATTTAGAAAACATAAATATCTTCTATGAATGCTTGTTGAATTTGCCAACCAAGATGGCTGCCAAGGGAGGTAAATATTGTAGATGTGGGAACTATGTATACAGAAATATTTATTAGTTAAATTATGCAGTGGGAAAAAGCATGCTGTTTGTTGCTCAAGTGAGGGTCATTTTGGAGAGGTTGTACTGTATGTAATTCTGTGTAATGGGCTGGTGACCTGCATCATTTAAATAAAGATGTTGTTGTTGTTGGTTTAAATACTTACATAAAAACTGTTTATCACAAATAAAAAGAAAATCGATACAAATAAAGACTATAGTTACTGGTATCCATGACAACTAATAATTTTTCTTGTAAATCAATAAACAAAGGCATGTAGGTAGATTTTGGTTCAACAAATTACAATGCTTTGTTTCGTCTGTTTTACTTGGCTGCTTTTTATTTCCTTCACAGTCAATCCTGTCTTATCGGCCACCTCCGAACATTGGTCACCCTGTGAATTAAGACCATCCTTTAAAAAACATTATTGATAATTTAGAACAAAACCAAGGGTGGCCTTTTTTACAGATTTAATTGTATTACATTTAAACTAATTGCATTGACAAAAAATAAGACCTTCATATAAAAGCTACCTTGATAAAGTGAACTGTCATGGAGGTGGTCATTCTCAGATGATTAATCTGTAAGAAGTTGTGTCGAAAATAATTTGTTCTGGACTTTTCAGCAACGTGGCATTTTTTCACAGAATCTGCATGATTACTGGGTCAAAATTCCGGTTTTCTGAGAAGTCCGGTTTTTTAAATAAAAAATCCGAAAACTTGATCTGAAATATTGTCCGATTTTCAGGGAATTGTGGTTTTCAAGGAGTCCGGTTTTCATGGAGTCCGGTTTTCAGGGAATTGCGGTTTTCAAGGATTCCATTTTTCATTGAGTCCGGTTTTCAGGGAGTCCGGTTTTCATGGAGTCCGGTTTTCATGGAGTCCAGTTTTCATGGAGTCCAGTTTTCATGGAATCCGTTTTTCAGGGAGTCCGGTTTCCATGGAGTCCAGTTTTCATGGAGTCCAGTTTTCATGGAGTCTAGTTTTCAGGGAGTCCAGTTTTCAGGGAGTCCAGTTTTCAGGGAGTCCAGTTTTCATGGAGTCCGGTTTTCAGGGAGTCCGGTTTTCATGGAGTCCAGTTTTCAGGGAGTCCGGTTTTCATGGAGTCCAGTTTTCAGGGAGTCCGGTTTTCATGGAGTCCAGTTTTCATGGAGTCCAGTTTTCATGGAATCCGGTTTTCAGGGAGTCCGGTTTTTCATGGAGTCCAGTTTTCATGGAGTCCGGTTTTCATGGAATCCAGTTTTCAGGGAGTCCGGTTTTCATGGAGTCCAGTTTTCAGGGAGTCCGGTTTTCATGGAGTCCAGTTTTCAGGGAGTCCGGTTTTCATGGAGTCCAGTTTTCAGGGAGTCCAGTTTTCAGGGAGTCCAGTTTTCAGGGAGTCCGGTTTTCATGGAGTCCAGTTCTCAGGGAGTCCGGTTTTCAGGGAGTCCGGTTTTCATGGGTTTTATCGTATTATGTTTAATCAAGATCGAAGAACTCCTCGACTAAAAAATAACAGAGCATCACAATGATCTTACAATCTTTTCGGAAGCATCAGATTTCTGTCACTTGAAAATATACTAGTAGAGAAAAACATGATTTTGCGGTCACGTGTGATAAAACGAATCCCTTCTTACAATGTACAGTTATGTATCTACCCGTATTAACACTTTTATAATAATTCACTATGCACGTGAAAGGCCTTTAATAAGTTGTACAAATGTTTATCAAACCCATATGTTTACTATTTTTCTTCACTACGATTTTCTTGTCTTAGCGACAGATGAATTTGGATAAACCACGTGACTTTTAGTGTCACAAATGGGTATTGCGGAAAGTCACGAAGTCAGGAGAAAAGAAGCTGTTGGTAATTTATTCCGATTTCAATTTTTACGACACATAAAGCATGTTTAATGAAAAAATGTGTATGTTCCACGTATAACTGTCCCCAGCCAGCATCACTATGTCGGCCCGACGGCGGCTAAAGAGCGGAATATCGACAATATTTGTCAACGTCAATCCTACATAGGGCCGACGTAGGTGGATTTTATAAAAAGTGTGTATTACACTTGGTGTTAACTTATTTAAGTTCTAACCTATTCTGTAAACATGAATATGTAAAATATAAATGATAAACACGATGAATCTGACTCTTTACATTCGTTCAAATCTCAATGTCTAGTAGATGTCGGATTGATGTAGGGCCGATGTAGACGAATGTATTTTGTCATTAATGAGTTAACTGTTTTTACATAATCAATGAGGCGAATGAAAGAAGTGAAGAAGCAAAACGTTAATTTTGCATTATAATGTAAGTATTCATTTACATTTTGAAATCTTAGATAACTTGTAACAAGATTTAAGTATCTAGGTCAACCGCCTGCATTAGTCATTTAGTGCTGACCGCCATATTTGAATTTCTTGAACTAGTGTCAGCAGCAGGTCAGATAGATTTCATGAAAATAACAAGTTTTCGTTGCAAGAAACATGTCAGTGAGTTTGGAAAATTACTTTAAAAGGCATACATCAACAACAGCGGGTGGATATTGACAGTAAAGTAATTATCTTGGGAACTTATTTTAGCTTGTTGCTTTATTGTCATATGTTTTCGCGACTGTCTATAACAAAAGAAAATTGCTCATGTTACTAATTTCATGTTTATGCAGAATATCTACATTCAAGGAATTTTATGTTATTCATTTGATTTCATTGTTTTACCATAATGGTTTATTTACACCAAAGACCAATGACCAGTATGTACTCAGTCTAATAATTATATATAAATTCAAAAAAATTTATTTCTAAATCTTTGTGTAAAATTACTCTTATTTCCATTTGTCTCTTGTTTTAGCTCCAGACCAGCAGATTTGTACAACTAAACAGTATAAAAAAGATGAAGCAGAATTGGTTTTTAAAGTACAGAAAGTGCACTAAGTTGCTAAATATAATATATTAAACATGATTGATTGGAGAAAATTATGCACTTAGAGGATTCAAGGAATTACAACTTTTATTAAATGACAGGTATGTGGGGCTTGTATGGTAAATTTATATCAATTAGACATTGAACTTTCAACTGCTCATATTAATTTATTCTGTATAAATAATGAATGCATAAATAATTATTCTAAAAAGTTCTAATTATAAATAATATTTTGAAATAATATATATTGACGGAAATAAGATCTACCTATAGACTATATTATATAGGAGTATTATACAAGTATAAGTCATGTCATTGTTCTGTTAATGTTGTTAATTTTTTAGTATGACTAGATACCATAGATTGTTATAAGGTACATGTTTGAAATACAATGAATATGTTGTTTTTGAATTTGATTTTATATTTTACAGGTCAACTATCAGGGAAGGATAGCAAAGACACAGCATGTCATACACATGTATTTAGTAGTTAGTCGCCAGAGAGTGTGTCGGACTATACAATGGTTATGTTGCAAGTTGGCAATATACTAGTAACATTCATTGTAAGTTACAAATGTAATTATCATCACATATATATCATATATATAAATATATATTGTATACCACAATTAGATATTCAAGATTTTAAGCTTGATTACTCTTAGTTGCTGTGTGATATATTGTAATTTGTAAATTGGCTGGGATATTCACCAGCCCTATCAGCTTAGTTGGTAGAGCATCTGACTTGCAAGCAAGAGATCGCGGGTTCGAGCCATGCATCGGGTACATTATTTTCCTCTTCCTATTACATTTTATGCTGTTAGTATGAGACTAGCCTCTAAATCCTTTTTTTTTAATAAAAAGGAAGGAGCAATGTGGCTGTGTGATACATAATAGTAATACATTGTATTTATGAATTGGATGGGATATTCACCAGCCAGATTAGCTCAGTCGGTAGAGTATCTGACTTGCAAGCAGAAGGTGGCGGGTTTGAGTCCTCGCATTGGGTACATTATTTTCCTCCTATTACAGCAGTATGATTTAATTTGAACCTAATTATCTACATGAAATAAGAAACTATTTGGCTAATTGCATTAGTTAAAGGAAATGAATTGTGCTTATTGTATGTTTTCAAATACTGTGTTATCAATTTATTGATTAATTATATTGTAGCTGAAGCTGTACAAAGGCCAAATTTAAAGTGTTTAGGAAGCTGATGTTAAGGTGGTGTTGAGACAGTGCCTATGTAGTATGTACCAACAGTGACGAGGGATAGTGGAAAAAGAAGCGAAAAATAATATTAATCTACTATAAACAATTACATGAATGACCAAAATGAACTTTTATAGTGTTTTTAAGTTTTTGGTTAAGACTTTTGGAAGATATATACAGTGTATTTTTAATTTGTTACTTAGCATTAATAATTTTGCATTTGTTTATGAATGAGTATGATTAATTGTGTGAATAATTAAATTTAGAAGTGCCAAATAGTACAATATCATTGACCACATTCATATTTTAAACATAGGATTTCCAGAGTAATGAAAATCTAAGTTATATATTGATTTCTTATTGTATTTTTCATTCTTCATGTATTTGGGTTTCATTTTAGCTTAATTGTCATAACATGAAATACATTAGATAGTGGAAACATAGCTAGAATTTGAATATATTTTTTATCATAATGGGTCTGGGACTCTATTCCAGTTCATACCCTATGAACTTTCAAGAGCCACATTAAGACTCATGTATATCATTTTTCTGCTGTTATATTTTGCCCCATAATTTAACAATTAAGCACTTGTTGTTTTTTTTAAAGAAAGAGAGCAATATTAATCTATCCTTAGTATTAAACCTTAAATTTTACTTTGAAATTATATCTATTTCATGGAAGGAGCGTCTGGATTTGGAATACTAATCTGGAGCCCAGTCCCATAATTAAGATCATAAGATGTACATGATCACCATGATGTTGATTAAATAAATATAGAAAATACTCTATCTATTTTGTTATCCAATGAAAGATGACCTGTTAGAAATTAACAAATATATGAAATAACTTGTAGTAGCTTTGTAACCAAACTCTCTCACTCGGGCTAGTTTGATTGTTTCCTCACATGACAGCAGACTATGATCCATGTATGAACAAGTATGAGTTTATACAATATTTATCTTACTAGCTTCTGTTCGCAGTAGGTCTATACCAGTATTTTAGGGGTCATTAAAGCGATTCCTGGAATATCGGCAGAACATCGGATAAATGTCGGGGAAATCCTGTCGGGCCGACATCGAGCCGCGTTGCAAATTCGAGGCGGGTCGATGTCGGAACGATAAAGATGCCGATGTAGGGCCAACATTGATGGCAATATCGGCTTGATGTCGGGCCGACGTAGTGATGCTGGCTGGGTCATTTCTTTGTAGTTTGTACAGTTTTCTGCAACATTCCCGCCAAATGCTTTGGCCAATGTATTTTTCATTTGGCACGATTGTTAAAGAAAATTGTACGTAATACAATAGAAAATGACGAATACTTAATCGGTAGATTTGGTAAATCTTGAAATGTGTATATATATTTTGAGTAAACTAGCGGGATATTTCGTAAATATTTTACAGTACTTTCATTAATTGACTTAGCAGTGAAAAAATAAATTCTAGACTCTGGCTAACTGGAGGAACGTGGCGGTGTTATATATATAACACTTTCTGAATGAAAATCATTTCAAATATGATCTTAGAATCGGCGAATATATATATTCGTACTTGATTGGCAAGTATCAGAGCATTCGGATTCTAACTAAAGCCTTAAAAATACATTTACAGTCCACTTAATTTTGCTACTTGATATAGAATATGTATTTTGCGGTAAACAATTTGTTTATTGTCAAAGAAATATCTATCGTAACTACTCGGGTATTTCCGTGCCTGAGATGTATTCTCAGGTACGAAAATGCCCAAGTAGTTACGATTAGTATGGTCCAGGTATATTTCAATGTGTACCCTACGGTAGCGCTTTTTAGCAACTGAACTGTGTTTTATCGCTAGGGGCATTATGGGTATTTGGAAGAACTACTTTCAAGATGGAAGCAAGCCGATAAACAGGCATGCAGAGCCATGCAGAGCATGCGTTGCCATGTCTTTACTTATATAAAAAACTATCTGTCACGATACTCGGTCAAAACAAACACAAAACGGTGTAGGTATCCATGACAACTACTAAACAGGTACATTTCCATGTAGAAATCATAAAAATACGGAATTTTCAAAACGGGTGACATTGCTCGAGTAACATTTAAATTAAAAGTACATTACGTTTTTGAACAGTCATTTAAAACGACTTTTACTTATAAGGGATTCGATTCGTTGTAAACAGTTCTGACGTGATTGTCTGACCACGATCTCAGTAATTATAGAGACCGGACGTCATGGCAATGTAGACAGCAATCGTTACTGCCCGGGCGTTCCCGTCACAGAGAAAAACGCCTCGTACATACGTGTAGGGATACAAATTTTAGTTATGTGGTTTCCTGTCACTGCTTTTTCAACACTAGGCGTTCGTTTTTAAGGAACCATTCTCACAAATACATACTTTCAAATGTGTGTATCACTCGCGATTAATAAAATGGGCATCAAGTTCCCATTACAAGAGAAACAGGTTGTTTCCATCGTTGGATTCCAGGGTCAGCCATGATGGAAAGTAGTCCGTGAATAACAACAACAAAATGGTGGTCTGTCTGTTATGTCCCGAGGCATTTTCGTTAGACAAACGCCGAGGAGATCTGATCGTGTAGACGGGCATAGAAATATTGTATTGTATTATTGGGTATTGAGGTTGTTGAGGACGAAATCCATTCTTTTATAGCAAAATGATGTTAAGATATTCGTTCACAACATTGACAGAATTTCTACGAGTATATTAAAGTCCCATAATCATATAAATTTATCGGTCGTAATAGTTTCTGTTTGTTCTATAACAGCCGAATCCGGTGTGTTTTCCTCCCGTGCGTACTTTATAGCAAGAAAAAATGATTCCAAAACCATTATCGTATTTTTTTCAATATCATTGAAAAAATACTATTTATAGAACATAACAGCTGTGTTTTCCCGCAGTCATATTATGCACACGGTATGAAGTGACGTCACGCGCTCTATATATTTCAAGTTTGCAAAAGCAAAATTCACAGCGAAATGAGTGTTTTTAGAAGAATAAGTGCTCGTTTTGCTGGAAATTAATTATCTTGGGATAATATCAGCAATTGTTTTTTTTTGCATAATATAATAATATTTTTATAGCAAAAAGCTAATGGGACTTTAACGCTAGCACCATTATCGCGAATCAATATTCATCTTTTTTCACAATGGTCATCGTCTTTTATATCTACAAAAATGTATGTGGGTCAATTCTCTCGTGAATGTAATATTTTCGTTTTAAATAAATGATATTTGTTTATCTGACGAACAAAACAAAACTCATTCAAGTTGTATATATAGTGCAACCTCTCCAAAGCAACACCCTTTGGGAGTAGAAAAAATATGTTGTTGTTGAGAGGTTGTTGCTCAATACAGGAATATTTAATAGTTAAATTATGCAGTGGGAAAAAGCATGCTGTTTGTTCAAGGGAGAGGGCGTGTTGCTCAAGTGAGGGTCATTTTGGAGAGGTTGTACTGTATGTAATTCTGTGTAATGGGCTGGTGACCTGCATCATTTAAATAAAGATGTTGTTGTTGTTGGTTAAAATACTTACATAAAAACTGTTTATCACAAATAAAAAGAAAATCGATACAAATAAAGACTATAGTTCCTGGTATCCATGACAACTAATATTTTTTTCTTGTAAATCAATAAACAAAGGTATGTACTAGGTAGATTTTGGTTCAACAAATTACAATGCTTTGTTTCGTCTGTTTTACTTGGCTGCTTTTTATTTCCTTCACAGTCAATCCTGTCTTATCGGCCACCTCCGAACATTGGTCACCCTGTGAATTAAGACCATCCTTTAAAAAAACATTATTGATAATTTAGAACAAAACCAAGGGTGGCATTTGTACAGATTTAATTGTATTACATTTAAACTAATTGCATTGACAAAAAATAAGACCTTCATATAAAAGCTACCTTGATAAAGTGAACTGTCATGGAGGTGGTCATTCTCAGATGATTAATCTGTAAGAAGTTGTGTTGAAAATAATTTGTTCTAGACTTTTCAGCAACGTGGCATTATTTCACGGAATCTGCATGGCCTGGCTTTGTTCATATATAGAGCCTCTAGATTACTGGGTCAAAAGTCCGGTTTTCTGAGACTTGATCGGAAATATTGTCCGATTTTCATGGAATTGCGGTTTTCATGGAATTGCGGTTTTCAAGGAGTCCGGTTTTCATGGAGTCCGGTTTTCGTGGAGTTCGGTTTTCATGGAGTTCGGTTTTCAGGGAGTCCGGTTTTCATGGAGTCCGGTTTTCATGGAGTCCGGTTTTCAGGGAGTCCGGTTTTCATGGAGTCCAGTTTTCATGGAGTCCAGTTTTCATGGAATCCGGTTTTCAGGGAGTCCGGTTTTCATGGAGTTCGGTTTTCAGGGAGTCCGGTTTTCATGGAGTCCGGTTTTCAGGGAGTCCGGTTTTCATGGAGTCCAGTTTTCATGGAGTCCAGTTTTCATGGAATCCGGTTATCAGGGAGTCCGGTTTTTCATGGAGTCCAGTTTTCATGGAGTCCGGTTTTCATGGAGTCCAGTTTTCATGGAGTCCAGTTTTCATGGAATCCGGTTATCAGGGAGTCCGGTTTTTCATGGAGTCCGGTTTTCATGGAGTCCAGTTTTCATGGAGTCCAGTTTTCATGGAATCCGGTTATCAGGGAGTCCGGTTTTTCAGGGAGTCCGGTTTTCAGGGAGTCCGGTTTTCATGGGTTTTACTGTATTATGTTTAATCAAGATCGAAGAACTCCTCGACTAAAAAATAACAGAGCATCACAATGTTCTTACAATCTTTTCGGAAGCATCAGATTTCTGTCACTTGAAAATATACTAGTAGAGAAAAACATGATTTTGCGGTCACGTGTGATAAAACGAATCCCTTCTTACAATGTACAGTCATGTATCTACCCGTATTAACACTTTTATAATGATTCACTATGCACGTGAAAGGCCTTTAATAAGTTGTACAAATGTTTATCAAACCCATATGTTTACTATTTTTCTTCACTACGATTTTCTTGTCTTAGCGACAGATGAATTTGGATAAACCACGTGACTTTTAGTGTCACAAATGGGTATTGCGGAAAGTCACGAAGTCAGGAGAAAAGAAGCTGTTGGTAATTTATTCCGATTTCAATTTTTACGACACATAAAGCATGTTTAATGAAAAAATGTGTATGTTCCACGTATAACTGTCATTTCTTTGTAGTTTGTACAGTTTTCTGCAACATTCCCGCCAAATGCTTTGGCCAATGTATTTTTCATTTGGCACGATTGTTAAAGAAAATTGTACGTAATACAATAGAAAATGACGAATACTTAATCGGTAGATTTGGTAAATCTTGAAATGTGTATATATATTTTGAGTAAACTAGCGGGATATTTCGTAAATATTTTACAGTACTTTCATTAATTGACTTAGCAGTGAAAAAATAAATTCTAGACTCTGGCTAACTGGAGGAACGTGGCGGTGTTATATATATAACACTTTCTGAATGAAAATCATTTCAAATATGATCTTAGAATCGGCGAATATATATATTCGTACTTGATTGGCAAGTATCAGAGCATTCGGATTCTAACTAAAGCCTTAAAAATACATTTACAGTCCACTTAATTTTGCTACTTGATATAGAATATGTATTTTGCGGTAAACAATTTGTTTATTGTCAAAGAAATATCTATCGTAACTACTCGGGTATTTCCGTGCCTGAGATGTATTCTCAGGTACGAAAATGCCCAAGTAGTTACGATTAGTATGGTCCAGGTATATTTCAATGTGTACCCTACGGTAGCGCTTTTTAGCAACTGAACTGTGTTTTATCGCTAGGGGCATTATGGGTATTTGGAAGAACTACTTTCAAGATGGAAGCAAGCCGATAAACAGGCATGCAGAGCCATGCAGAGCATGCGTTGCCATGTCTTTACTTATATAAAAAACTATCTGTCACGATACTCGGTAAAAACAAGCACAAAACGGTGTAGGTATCCATGACAACTACTAAACAGGTACATTTCCATGTAGAAATCATAAAAATACGGAATTTTCAAAACGGGTGACATTGCTCGAGTAACATTTAAATTAAAAGTACATTACGTTTTTGAACAGTCATTTAAAACGACTTTTACTTATAAGGGATTCGATTCGTTGTAAACAGTTCTGACGTGATTGTCTGACCACGATCTCAGTAATTATAGAGACCGGACGTCATGGCAATGTAGACAGCAATCGTTACTGCCCGGGCGTTCCCGTCACAGAGAAAAACGCCTCGTACATACGTGTAGGGATACAAATTTTAGTTATGTGGTTTCCTGTCACTGCTTTTTCAACACTAGGCGTTCGTTTTTAAGGAACCATTCTCACAAATACATACTTTCAAATGTGTGTATCACTCGCGATTAATAAAATGGGCATCAAGTTCCCATTACAAGAGAAACAGGTTGTTTCCATCGTTGGATTCCAGGGTCAGCCATGATGGAAAGTAGTCCGTGAATAACAACAACAAAATGGTGGTCTGTCTGTTATGTCCCGAGGCATTTTCGTTAGACAAACGCCGAGGAGATCTGATCGTGTAGACGGGCATAGAAATATTGTATTGTATTATTTGGTATTGAGGTTGTTGAGGACGAAATCCATTCTTTTATAGCAAAATGATGTTAAGATATTCGTTCACAACATTGGCAGAATTTCTACGAGTATATTAAAGTCCCATAATCATATAAATTTATCGGTCGTAATAGTTTCTGTTTGTTCTATAACAGCCGAATCCGGTGTGTTTTCCTCCCGTGCGTACTTTATAGCAAGAAAAAATGATTCCAAAACCATTATCGTATTTTTTTCAATATCATTGAAAAAATACTATTTATAGAACATAACAGCTGTGTTTTCCCGCAGTCATATTATGCACACGGTATGAAGTGACGTCACGCGCTCTATATATTTCAAGTTTGCAAAAGCAAAATTCACAGCGAAATGAGTGTTTTTAGAAGAATAAGTGCTCGTTTTGCTGGAATTTAATTATCTTGGGATAATATCAGCAATTGTTTTTATTTGCATAATATAATAATATTTTTATAGCAAAAAGCTAATGGGACTTTAACGCTAGCACCATTATCGCGAATCAATATTCATCTTTTTTCACAATGGTCATCGTCTTTTATATCTACAAAAATGTATGTGGGTCAATTCTCTCGTGAATGTAATATTTTCGTTTTAAATAAATGATATTTGTTTATCTGACGAACAAAACAAAACTCATTCAAGTTGTATATACAGTGCAACCTCTCCAAAGCAACACTCTTTGTGAGTAGCAAAAATGTGTTGTTGTTGAGAGGTTGTTGCTCAATACAGGAATATTTAATAGTTAAATTATGCAGTGGGAAAAAGCATGCTGTTTGTTCAAGGGAGAGGGTGTGTTGCTCAAGAGAGGGTCATTTTGGAGAGGTTGTACTGTATGTAATTCTGTGTAATGGGCCGGTGACCTGCATCATTTAAATAAAGATGTTGTTGTTGTTGGTTAAAATACTTACATAAAAACTGTTTATCACAAATAAAAAGAAAATCGATGCAAATAAAGACTATAGTTACTGGTATCCATGACAACTAATATTTTTTTCTTGTAAATCAATAAACAAAGGTATGTACTAGGTAGATTTTGGTTGAACAAATTACAATGCTTTGTTTCGTCTGTTTTATTTGGCTGCTTTTTATTTCCTTCACAGTCAATCCTGTCTTATCGGCCACCTCCGAACATTGGTCACCCTGTGAATTAAGACCGTCCTTTAAAAAACATTATTGATAATTTAGAACAAAACCAAGGGTGGCCTTTTTCACAGATTTAATTGTATTACATTTAAACTAATTGCATTGACAAAAAATGAGACCTTCATATAAAAGCTACCTTGATAAAGTGAACTGTCATGGAGGTAGTCATTCTCAGATTATTAATCTGTAAGCGGTTGTGTCGAAAATAATTTGTTCTAGACTTTTCAGCAACGTGGCATTTTTTCACAGAATCTGCATGGCTTAGCTTTGTTCATATATAGAGCCTCTAGATTACTGGGTCAAAATTCCGGTTTTCTGAGAATTCCGGGTTTTTTTTATAAAAATCCGAAAACTTGATCTGAAATATTGTCCGATTTTCATGGAATTGCGGTTTTCAAGGAGTCCGGTTTTCATGGAGTTCGGTTTTCATGGAGCCGGTTTTTCATGGAGTCCGGTTTTCATGGAGTCCGGTTTTCATGGAGTCCGGTTTTTCATGGAGTCCGGTTTTCATGGAGTCCGGTTTTTCATGGAGTCCGGTTTTTCATGGAGTCCGGTTTTCATGGAGTCCGGTTTTTCATGGAGTCCGGTTTTCATGGAGTCCAGTTTTCATGGAGTCCAGTTTTCATGGAATCCGGTTTTCAGGGAGTCCGGTTTCCATGGAGTCCAGTTTTCATGGAGTCCGGTTTTCATGGAGTCCAGTTTTCAGGGAGTCCAGTTTTCATGGAGTCCAGTTTTCATGGAGTCCAGTTTTCATGGAATCCGGTTTTCAGGGAGTCCGGTTTCCATGGAGTCCAGTTTTCATGGAGTCCGGTTTTCATGGAGTCCAGTTTTCAGGGAGTCCAGTTTTCATGGAGTCCGGTTTTCATGGAGTCCAGTTTTCATGGAGTCCGGTTTTCATGGAGTCCGGTTTTCAAGGAGTCCGGTTTTCAGGGAGTCCGGTTTTCATGGAGTCCGGTTTTAAGCGAGTCCGGTTTTCATGGAGTCCGGTTTTCAGGGAGTCCGGTTTTCATGGAGTCCGGTTTTCATGGAATCGGGTTTTCAGGGAGTCCAGTTTTCATGGAGTCCGGTTTTTCATGGAGTCCGGTTTTCATGGAGTCCGGTTTTTCATGGAGTCCGGTTTTCATGGAGTCCGGTTTTCATGGGTTTTACTGTATTGTGTTTAATCAAGATCGAAGAACTCCTCGACTAAAAAATAAAAGAGCATCACAATGTTCTTACAATCGATTTTACGACAGTGTGTCGTTTTGTAAAATTTGACCATTTTTCGAATGAAAAATCTTCAATAGCGAGTTTAGAATATCTTTAAAGGTAGTAAAAGTATACATTTTCTGTTAGCGTGTTGAGTTGCCCATACGTTGCACTATATATGAGTTTAATATTTTGTACTGCATTGCAATATAATGGAAGTTTATAACACGCGTTGGAAAATTCGAATTGTCGAAGTTCTTTCCCTTCTATATATATATGGGTTACATGGAAAAAAATGTTTGTATTTTTTTCGTGACAAACCCCTTTGTTCGGAAGCATCAGATTTCTGTCACTTGAAAATATACTAGTAGAAAAAAACATGATTTGCGGTCATGTGTTATAAAACGACTCCCTTCTTACAATGTACAGTCATGTATATACCCGTATTAACACTTTTATAATGAATCACTATGCACGTGAAAGGCCTTTAATAAGTTGTACAAATGTTTATCAAACCCATATGTTTACTGTTTTTCTTTACTACGATTTTCTTGTCTTAGCGACAGATGAATTTGGATAAACCACGTGACTTTTAGCGTCACAAATGGGTATTACGGAAAGTCACGAAGTCAGGAGAAAAGAAACTGTAGGTAAATTATTCCGATTTCAATTTTCGCGACACATAACGCATGTTTAATGGAAAAATGTGTATGTTCCACGTATAACTGTCATTTCTTTGTAGTTAGTACAGTTTTCTGCAACATTCCCGCCAAATGCTTTGGCCTTTGGCACGATTGTTAAAGAAAATTGTACATAATACAATAGAAAATGACGAATACTTTTGAGGCCGAAATCGGTAGATTTGGTAAATCTTGAAATGTGTATATATATTTTGAGTAAACTAGCGGGATATTTCGTAAATATTTTAAAGTACTTTCATTAGTTGATTTAGCAGTGAAAAAATACAAATTGTTAAATCGATGCGCTTTCTAGACTCTGGCTAACTCTGGTGGTGTTATATAACACTTTCTGAATGAAAATCATTTCAAATATGATCTTAGAATCGGCGAATATATATATTCGTACTTGATTGGCAAGTATCAGAGCATTTGGATTCTAACTAAAGCCTTAAAAATACATTTACAGTCCACTTAATGTTTCTACTTGGTAGAATATGTATTTTGCGGTAAACAATTTGTTTATTGTCAAAGAAATATCGATCGTAACTACTCGGGTATTTCCGTGCCTGAGATGTATTTCTCAGGTGCGGAAATGTCCGAGTATTTACGACTGACACGTACGAGGCGTAATTTCAGGTGCGGAAATATCCGAGTATTTACGACCGACACGTACGAGGCGTAATTTCAGGTACGGAAATGTCCGAGTATTTACGACCGACACGTACGAGGCGTAATTTCAGGTACGGAAATGTCCGAGTATTTACGATTAATATGGTCCATGTATATTTCAATGTGTACCCTACGGTAGCGCTTTTTAGCAACTGACCTTGGTTTTATCGCTCGGGGCATTATGGGCATTTGGAAGAACTACTTTCAAGATGGAAGCAAGCCGATAAACAAGCATGCAGAGCCGAGCAGACATTCGGAAATCTTGCGGAATTAATATCCTGGGACAATTACACGAAGAAAAGGGTGCAACGTATTTATTTTAAATAACTAAACATTTTATTAATGATGTGCAATCAATAAGGTTGTTTTGCCTTTTTCAATCCTTCCGCTTTACTGCAATTTGGTGTATGTATAATTATCCAAATACGGCTATAGTATTCAGTTCGAAGCTTAGATATTGGACACAAGTAATGACGTCACATTATGTATAGACTGTGTACATTTGGGACATGTAATAATAATTTTAAGGACCACCTAACCATATGATCCTCTTAAAACATTTACCTAACCAGTAATTCCTGCTCTCACAAAGTGAGAGAGTATTCTGAAATACATACATAGCAATACATTTATATATTGTATTTTTATTGACTATAATTACCTTTCTTAATTTTCCTGTATCAATTTTATTTGTTTCACAATGATTTAAAATGTGTAATTTTTTTTTATTTTATTCAATTATATTATTTTTTACTGATAATGTAAGAAAAAGAAGAAATTATATATTTTTAATTACCTCCCTTTAATAGATTTTCCAACAGTCAAAACTATGAATTTATAAATTAATCGTGTAACTACTGACGTTAAATCTATCTATCCCATTATAATATAATTATTATTATAATCGTCAATGCCAAATTGCTTCAATATTCACTGAAGTTCAGTAATAATAAATATTGACCACGCTTTTATCCATATTATTTGTCCAAGTAAATGCATATATATGCAAGTTTATTTTTACAATTACAATAAATTGTTCGTAGTTCTGCATTGAAGTTCCATTATGTGAACCACTATGGACATTAATTAACAGATATTCAATATAATATATAAATAATTGTGATATAAACATAATTTAGAACATTTTATAATTGTTTCAGTTATATTTCATTTCAACGTACTTGCAGTCACCAATATGTTAATTTTAGTCCAGGTAAACTGGTTCCCGTTCCATCCTAGGTCAATCAGACAAGGGGACAAGTTTACCGTTAAATATAAATTTTAATGTATAAGTATATAATCAACCACTGTAATATGTATACGTATTCTCTACAGGCAGAAGTAGCGAACCTGCTATGGTTACCTTAATTATAATAAATTCTACATAAAACACCATATATAACTTAACCAATATATTACCTAGCTATTACCAGTTGAACGGGGTCGAATTTTGGGACATTTTTTCATTCAATACTGATGTATTTATTTATCTATCAGTTGTATAAAGTCCCATTCGACAGCTATATATATATATGGTCATTTCCAAAGGGTCATGTCACATGAAAAATGCATATAAAAAAGTAATATATTATTTTATATTTTATAAAAATCGGAAATAATTCATACAAAATTAAAAATATGATTTTTTAATGATATTTTAATTGTTTATGATATTTTTATGTGACATGACCCTGTGGTCATTTCATGATGAACTGGTCCCCGTTGACTGTAGCGGTGTGGTATTAATAATTGTTTTTATAGTTTAGCAAGTATATTCACCAGCTGAGTTTGTAGAGCATCTGACTTGCAAGCAGGAGGTGGCGGGTTTGAGCCCCGCATCTGGTACATTCTTTTCTTCCTCTTATTACATTTGGTGCCGTGAGTGTGTGACTAGCCTTTGAATCCTAGAGCTAGGGTGAAGCAAAGTTTGGGTTAGTCTAAAGAGCCTGTGATTGTCGCAATAATTAAATTACTTTGAATGAAAAGGATGTAGGATTGGAGCGGTGTGGTATATTGTATTTATAATTTAGCTGGGATATTCACCGGCCCGATTAGCTCAGTTGGTAAATCATCTGACTTGCAAGCAGAGGGTCGCAGGTTCGAGCCTTGCATCGGGAACATTATTTCAGGCCTCCTCCTATTACAGGAGCATTGCAACATGGAACGGGAACCAGTTTAATTACAGGGCCGCACCAGAGAGAGAGAAGAGATGAGATACAGGAGAACCAGGCATTTATATCCCTACTCTTATTCCGAATGTTTTTTTCCTGATTCTTTATCGTGTCCGATGTAAATTAAGCACCGATACGCGCCCCGCCCTTTTCCCTGTGATTTTCTAGACACGGTACTTGCCAATCGTAACAACTCGGGCATTTCCGTAACTTAGACAAATGCCGAGGAGTTCCGATTGGGTACTTGCCTCGGTAGTTAGGACTTGGACCTGAAAAGCCTTCAGGAATACTAGTACATGTATATATATAGTTCCCTATAACTCAAGTCTTTTGTGAGTCTTGTTGGTAACTGTTATAGACTGTTCATTCACTTCTCACTTATTTTAGTTATCCGGGGACGGGACAGGACGGGTTTTAATCCGCTTGACTATGTGTTTTTAAACTGGTTCCCTTAATTTCCATGTTGCAGTGCACACACGAGTCAACGGGAACCAGTTTAATGTGTTTTGAGCCGTGACGAAATAATTCGGAATAAATCACTGAATCAAATAGCGGATATGGGAAAAGTCAGGCACTGAACTATAAATGCATTTTTGTTGTTGGTTCATTCGACCCATCGCATTAGCGATACTTGCAAGTCACTGGCGTAGCTTCCTATAGGCAATGTATAAAGGCACGTACGTGTCTACACTTTTTCTGACAAATGAAAAAAAAATTCAAAATGTCCAAAAAACGCGATAAAAGATAAAGGGATTTGGGGTCGGGAGAATAGAACGGACCCGAGTACCAAGAGCTTTTGACCAAGTTTAAATAATCTCAAAAAGAATAAATCTAGCCGGGAAAAAAACTGCAAGAACTTCAACACCCAGTTGTATAAAGATATATTTTACGCTATTAAAGCATACTGGAAAATGCCCTAGAATGCGTCTAGCTCCGACAATCTATAGAGAAAAGAATCGTTCGGGAAGGGGGCATGCCCACGTACCCCCTAGATTGGTGAATACACATTATTTTAGGGCAAGTTACGCCCCTGCAAGTAACGTACGTTTTGCTAAATTATTGTTTTTATCTGTTATCCGTGAATGCCTTTTATTCAATAACAACTATGTTCCGTCTATCCCAGTTGATTTAGTGTATTCCTCCGTCACGGCTCCAAACACGTGGTCGAGCTATACATAGTAACATGTCATCACGATAAAAAATATCTAACATTTCAGGGTTCGGTTTGGAAAGAATTTTCTAGTCAGAAATAAGTTTTAGCTAACGAAGTCTACAACAATCTGATGAAGTTTGACAGCAACCACAGCTATTGCCAATTCGAGCCTTGGAATTGACATAGCTTTTATAAGCTTACCTATAATAAGGCTGCATTTGCTGTTTCCGTTAGCGTCGGCATACACCTTTAGATACATTGCAGATCCGTAGGCTATCTCCGAGGCGTCACTCAACATAACGTAGTTCAGCTCTCATATCAAAGTTGATCTGTCCAGCTCACATGGATTTATGCATCTACCAATTGTTTCTAACTTTTTATCTCACAAATTTAGACCTAATCACAATGTTAATAGAGGCATGTTTCTTCTGCTAATGTGAAGTATGAAGATACTAATTCGATGTTTACATTTGGTTCGACCTTTATGTAACTGGTTTTTCATTAACACATCGTCCGCTAGGATGAGTTGTTGCTTAAATTTGTATCTATAGAACTGGAACCAGTTTACATCTTTTGAGCTGACAGAATTTATGACTTCCGTTCTTAGACAGGGTACCAGCATAGTGCATTTATGATAATATCATATAAGATGAAAAACTTTTACCCAACGTGAACTCGGCTCGAGCGGCTGGAAGAGGCAGCTAGAGCTCTTCCGAACTGTTCGATTGGTCGTCTTCTAATGCTAGAAGCTCTTCTATCTATTCCGTCCGACGGTTAAAGAGTGGTAGAGATATTTGTCACGTGACCAAACGTTTGGAAACATTTCTTCTATTTCGTATAAAACGATTTTTCATTTTCTTCAAGAAACCATTTTGAAGTCTTCTTTTTATTTATGCTACAGTATGTCTCATATTTGGAATTATAAGCTAAACAAAAACTACGTGTATATATATACTACAACAAGAAGAAATGACCTGAACAAAAAAGTGTATACAAACGATATACTGTAGTACTATATAATTTAGAATTACTCCATAAAAATTCGAAGAATAAATTTTGTATAGTAATTATCAATTCCTCTTTAGGGTTTGGTATTTCTATTATCAAATGGTTCAATTTCAGTAGAGCAAGTGTTTCAATAACTGTATTCTTACCAAATAGGAGTTAAAATTCCTAGACTAGCTATTGAATAATATTTTAATTCCATCTATTTTTATTTTATAATTAATTTCAGGAATTGCTTTCAAGTCTAGCGTAAACGTAACTCCTAGCATTTTATTTTATTTTCACAATGTAAACCTAATTCAGGACATAAAGCAATGTTGTTTTTCCTTGAACCAATCCAAATAGCTACTGTTTTGTCTAAAAGTATGTTAACATGAAGTCCAGATATTTTTGCATAAAATATTGACATTTTTATGGAATTTAAAAATATTTTTCCGATTTTGATTTCTTAATACCACGGCTACGATTGCGTTCGATTTGGTTTTTCTTCTAAGCACTTCTAGTCGGCGTGTTCTCTTTTTACGAGAGTCCATTCGAACTGGCTTACAGACAATGAGGTTTTACCTTTGACATGTGTACGTGAGGAAAGACCGTCCTTTTTATTAACGTCAATATTCAGTATAAACAACTGGCTATCTCATTTTAATTGAGGAAACACATTGACCACATGTTTGTCTTAAATAGTGATAAATACTCGCTGTTGTTTTAGCCGAAGAAAGCACGGGAAGGCCAGCCATTGTACCAACTGTAACAATGGCTGTCCTTTGGTTTTCTTCCCTACGTTGTGTATAGCACGATTCTTAGAAAAATCCCAAATATAAACTACGTAAGTGTCTGCCTTGGTCTTTGTTATTTAACTGGGATCGCCAGATATACGTAACAAATGCGAAATCAATATTTTCAAATACATTTATTTTGTGGCAGTATTGAACTTCATTGGACTTTTATACATAGATCTAAGATTCATTACATTATGTTTGAGGTAAAATTGTATTTTACCTCTAGTACAAGTCAACCATAACTTCCATGCTATTTTGAATTAAGGGTTAAATTTTATTTTGGCCGTGGTTCGAAATTCATTCAAGATTCACAGTCTTTACATAAGTTAAACTTTGTTTAAGGTTAGCTTAGAAATGTTTAACATTCTTTTTATCTATTGTCCTCCTTCATTATCATCTATACATGTACATGTATATCATTTGCTTCAAGTCTAAAATAATTATATTGTGGTAAATTAAAAACGCAAGGAAAAATATCTCTAAACAATGAAAAGAAAATGTTACAATTGCAGGTAATAATTTATTATATTACATATTGTTTTAGTATCACGGAATTATTGCTGTAGTAAACATCCGATAATCGCGATATAAACCTGAAAATCGAGTACAACTACTCGCCACCCCCGAGATTGTGTGATTCTATTATCGCTATAATCTTATATAATGTTTTATTCTAGAAACTTGTGATAAAAGTTAACATTTTCACGGTTAAATATTGTTGTTTCTTGAGGTCATTATTAAGTCATATTTGTCACCAGTCTTGCGTATGATGTTTCAATCATAAATTTTAACAGCAATCTATGGTGACAACATTGTTAGGTGATAAGTACCTGCTACTTTCTGATCGTCACGTGCCTGGCGATGTATGTACAGCCAAACACAGAATGCATATACAGATATATACATATACAGTAGCAAAAGTATGTTGTTGTTGAGATGTTGTTGCCTTAGAGCGGTTAAAGTAATAGCTAAATCATGTGGTGCAAAAATAATGCTGTAGTTGAAGTGAAATGGTTGCTCAAAAGGGGGCCACTCTGGAGAGGTTGTATACTGTATATTTATAATAGTGTGTCCCCTAAATTGATATTATTACGCACAATTAGGGATCCTCGTGAATCAATATTAATATTACGAATGTCTACGAAAAAGGGGCAAGTAATTTCTAATGTGCTGATGACTTATTGTGTAAAACAGCAGGTCGTGTCAATCATGCACACCTGTCAAAAAACCCTTTTTGTAAGCCGTAATTAGACAACCAAGCGAATGTGGCATATTGATCATATGATCAGAGTTCGGATAGACATTCGACAATAATTTTAAGATGGGTAATTAACTTTTCACAGTTTTTTCGTGATGTCAAAACAGTAGCCGAAGAAAATATTGACCGTTAGAGAAACCGACCAATCAGGCGAGATGTTTGGTTGAGTTATTCGCACCTTTTGCCCACGTTATGTCAACTGCTTGCGCTCAAAGATACAATAAGTTAATAACACACGCATGATTTTATATCTGTCAATCAGCTTTTGAATGCCAGCCCTTTTTTGTGAACCTTTTATATAAAGAAGCCCGCAAGGCATGAAAAGTTATAACACTCTTTAACGAGTCAAAGTATCTTCGATTTTCGAGGTATCGTAAATTGTCATATTTGCGCTTATGGACAGAAGTCTAGTATTGTCTATCATTTTATTGTGCGAATGACCTGTGAATAAAAAATCGCGAATATTTTCGCCAAATAGTTAGGATACATTATAGAAAAGAATCACTCGTAATTAACAAGTAAAGCGATTGTGTAATCTTGGAACGATGGAAGATTTGAATTCAACTTCGGACCTCATCAAGGCGTCATATGAGCATGCTAGCTTTTACACTACTCAGGACAAAAGCGACATGCCTCAGTACACGGGCAAAGACACTCTGTTTACGGAGAATGCTACCGGTAGGATCGAGGGACACGTGGAGTCGTCTAGTGGCGAGGAATCTTACAACACTGATGATACTGATAAAGATGGAAGCTCGTCGCCAGAAGCTGAGAGGAGCCAATACGCGACACTCGAATCCGTCGATACGAAATACCTTTCGAGTTCGACAAATAACATATACCGGAACGTCGCCCAGGAAGTAAATGTTATAGAATTTAAGGATACCGTTCATGCTTCATCTTATGATATACCACAGATGCCGAATTACTACCGTCACCATGATGGGGAAGTGCAGACTCCGTTTCAAGTAAACTTGCCGCATTCCTACAAGACCGAGAAGTACGAAAGCGAGGGTGAAAGTCCGTCGCCCGAGCGTCCATCATATGGATACACGCCTTACGGTGTTTTTAACTCCAACGCCGAAGTTCCGAAACACCATGAGACATCGTATGGTTATCCAGTGCTAGCCCCGACCACCAGTACAGCGACTTCGACTATCGGTAACGGTTGGAGTGGCTACGCCGTCAGGGACCAACAGCTTCAAGTCTCGACAGGGAAGGCCGGCGTTTTCTTATGTAACAGGGAACTGTGGACCAAGTTTAATGCTCATACAACGGAAATGATCGTAACCAAGCAAGGGCGGTAAGTCATTTTATTTTTTTCTCAGAACAAATTTTTATTATTGAGATACGGAAGCGGAACACATTCAAGTTCACATTTGTATTCGTTGACTTCGACCCGCCATGGCGTGGTCGGGTGGTTAAGGTAACATACTTCAAATCATGGCAACCTTTTATTGACAGAGGGTCATGGGCTCGAATCCCGCTACGGACCATGTGTCTTAATGAGAGAAAGTAGGCAGTTACTTACGGAGGATGGGAGTCTAGTACTGGTTCTTCCCAGGAACGATGGTTAGAAAAACTGTCCGCCTTATATGGCTCTGACTGTTGAAAAGAGGGAGTAAAACTTAAATAAATAAACAAACAAACAACTGTTGGCATCGTTAATACATTCAATCATACATATTTGTACGACTCGTCTTGTGCAAGGGGTTGATTTTGAATGATGTGCGTCTGTCGAAAAGGGTGGTCAGTATACACGGATTGGCATTGTTTTAGATATTACCGTATCTATATTAAATATGGAAATAAAGTCCAGTTAAGTCATCTTACGAGACTATGCAGTTGAACTTGTGGACAAACCCTTGGGAAAGCCATAATGTGGCATTTTTATTCTAAGCCTGGCAGAATGTTTCTAACTCGATAGATTCCAAGAGTCCGACACATTTCTCAGTATTTACTCATTTATTATTTTTATTTTAGATATTTTTTCATGAATTAATAGAGTACTGCTCAGTTAGGATAATTGTATAGTGACGCAGTGGTCGAGTCCATTTTTACGGTGTAAAACCGTTGTCAAATTATCATTGGACATATAGGCTGACTATATGATTTACAAATTCCAATCAATACATCAACTGTCGGCGTAGCGCAGTTGGTAACGATGGTGTCTGACGATAATCTATTTATGTGAAAAGAACTGTGTGAGACCGCGACTTGGTACTTTTTCGCAAATTATTTTCTATTGCTATATATCTTTTTTTTTAAAATCGTCAATTTTTTCGTCGTTTTTTTGTGTGTGTAAGGAATACACTAGATCTAGTGTTTATATTATTATCATCATTTTTATCGTTTGGTATATCTTTTTTGAATATCTTTTTACATGTAATAAACATGATGAAAAATAGTCTTAGACATTTCGTTGTAATTCTGGTAATTACGATTGGTACGCCATTAAAAGTCCACCTATTTTCAGTCATATTTAGCTAGTTGGCATTCAGATATTAAAGTTTGCACGAAATACCTGTGCGCGGTACTAATACTTCATGTACTTTTGCACTACACACTTTGCGTTACACAGGACAATTATATATTATGCATTCTTTTTCTTTACAATTTACTACTAAATATTATAAGGAAACTACAATTCATTTGCAAAAAGATGAAAAAGAAAAAAGAGACAACCGGTGAGGTTCGAACTCGCGAACAATTTTTAGTTCCTGATCAATCCTAAAGGCTTTACCAACTGCGCCAACCAGACATATACAATATCATTGCTAAACTATAATACTATATTTGTTTCTTATAAACCCATTTTACCTGTTCAGACAATGGATGTAAACTTTTGTGTACACATAAAATGAAACGTCACTATCACATTATCCTAACTGGACAGTATGTGAAATACTTTATTTGAATGTTTACAAATTAAACAATGCACGAAAATCACTGACCCTGATCTGTGATCGTCACATGATTGGTAAGAAAGAAACAAATACAGGGAAAAAAACGTGATGCACGTTGATAAAATATCAGCGTGATGTTGTTTTAAGACGGGATTTATTTCAAACACAGTAAAACACGAATCTAGTCTTTTGCAAGTCTTACATGATGTGTGGCGATGTTTAAATTATTTTATTATAATTTACTGAAATTTCTTGGGTTGCTTTTTAACGAGAATTTGATAAAGAGAGAATTGAATACAGGCAAATTATTTTCATGTTTAAAAGTTTGGTAATATTTTCGAGTGAATTTATATTCTACATATCGAGGGCTCGGCGCAGCACTTTCGTAACTTGTTCTTATTTCAATATGAGTTACGACACTGTTGCGTTGAACCCTCGATATAATATATCATAATTACAACATAGGATTTGTTTCCTGTTCCTCAGTAAATTAAACAAAACAATTTTCATTGGATATAGGAATAAAACTGGATTTAAAACCTTGATTGTTTCTTGTGAAATTTAAGTCTGTTCGAAATTTCAAGTTATGAAATGGACATTAATAAGTATGCCAAATTTATTTCAATGAAATCAGAGTAAAACTGCAAATAGACATTGATTTAAATGTCTGTTAATTATAATAATAATGTAAATAATGTAAATAATGATGATAATTAGTGAGAAATTAGCGAGAAGGCGGATATGATTTTTCTCGGACCGGATCCAAATTCTGGGGTCGCGGGGAATGATTAGGGCTGGTCAGGTAACCGGAGACAAACATTTTGCAACAATTAAGGGCCACAATGGGAATGAGGGGTTTGCTTTTTTGTGTCATCCTTGGTATGTAAAGTTGGCAATCATGGTTTACCACTTTTATATATTTTTTCTTTTATAGTAAAAACTGATGATGTTTTTACTTGTACACTATTTTGAGATTTATATTCATATAATATTTATAAACATGTATACAATGTACATGTATTTTCATTTTATTTTGCAATCTAATGTCTGTGATATGATTATGTACCATGTTTTTTATGCTATTTTTTTTGTTATTACTGTACCGTTTTGCCTTAAACTTACCAAATAAGGAACTCGTTCCTGACGGACTATTTTTTTCATTGCAGGAGGATGTTTCCCATCATTGAGTTAAGTCTTACAGGCCTGGTACCAGGGAAGATGTACAACGTGTATGTAGACATGATTCTTGCTGACAATCATCATTGGAAATTTCAGAGCGGAAAATGGATTCCAGTTGGAGACGCAGAGCAACTCCCAAAAAGTAAGCACAACTGAATTGTATTCGCATGTTACGATTGACGATATTTCCAACCATACTCCCTCGTTATCTTCCATGGTTGATCTTTTATCACTACCTAAATGAACCGTGAAACACGTGATTGTAGAGATTTAAAAATAAAAATTAAATAAAAAGACTATTGCAAACATTTTTAATGATATTTTTTAAGAAAGGCGGGAATGGACCTTCTTGGTGAGAAGGCAGCGTTACAGCAAACAAACTATTTTTTAAGGACGGCCTTATATAGATCAAAATTTATATCCGAAGTTGTATGTTTGATACGTCAGCTTCACATAACCTTTAAAAAATGTGGCGACAGTGTTTTCAATTGTGGCCATCGTGGTCGACTGGATTATGGTCTTTGACTTAATATAGTCGCTGGCCTCTTATCCCTCTTTGTTCAGGAAGCTGTCCACCTAACCTCCGGAAGGTCTGTGGTTAAATCCAGGTGTACGGCATGGGTAATCTAAGCTGGAAAAAGCCAGGGCCATAATGGCTATTGGTGCGCCGTTAAACCCAATTGAAAAAGTGTTTCAGCAATCGTACTAGGGATATACATGTAATTAAAGCTTGGAATTGAGTTTCCAATGTATGCAATGAGTCGGTATTACGTTGCTTAGCAACAGCACACACATGCTAAAGAAAGTGCTAATTACTAAGACAGGAACAAACTTTGCGTTACTATTTGAATGTTTACAATCCAAGAAGTAGTAAACATCACATATTTATAACAGTTAAAACTTATTACCATGGCAACGATTCGGAACGTTACAAACTTAATTAATTCAATAGGATGTGTGTCTTTATGTAGAATAATTGCCCATAAATATTCGAATAAATGAACTTGTGCACACGAAGCACGAAGTTTGTTTTTCCCAAATACTGGTTTCCGATTTGTTATGCGGCACACAGAGGCTTTTCGATGAGATCAATTGGGTACCATCCTAGCACACATAATTTCAAGGGGATGCAATCTCAAATAAAGGCCAATCTTTTGAAAACCGTCATTCATTCTTTAAAACAAAATGACTCAGAATAAGGACCACCCTGTAAAAATCATTGAGTAAGAACAAACTGACTTCCGAATAAAGACCGTCAAATTCTGTCTAAAAAGACCAGAATTTGTCTGTCCTACGCACCACAAAAGCCGAAATTATTGGACGATTTAGCCCAACTAGCCCCGCTGGTTCGTACGCTCATGAAATTTATCTAAGCTAATAATGATCAAATTAACTTACATTACAGCGGGACGCATTTACCTGCATCCGGATTCACCGAACACCGGCTCTCATTGGATGAAACAAGATATTATCTTCAACAAGTTAAAACTGACCAATAATAAGAGCAACTCTGGAGGTCACGTGAGTAACTTTGTCAACTTTTTAAACATCGAACTTAATAGGCAGGCCACCATTTTGTTGTTGTTGTCCACGGACAACGAACGATTCTTAAAACGAGAACCTTACGCAACACTTATGTACGAGTCGTATTTCTCAGTTGCGAGTTACTATTGGTAAACAATGTACAGACAAATAAACAATATTACACGCATCTTTAAACGCATCATTTGAACAAAACGTAGTCATATATAGTCTGTTGTTGCCATCCTTATAAATTAGCTAATAACATGTTACTAATTATGCACGCATCATTCTAACACAACACACGCACATTTAAATGATTCACTCATTCTTGATATTGTACATGCACCATTGTAATATTACGCATAACTTAAAATGATGCACAACCCCTAGTATAAAACGCATGTATATCCTATTGCAGATTGTCGTTAACTCGATGCACAAATATCAGCCACGGATTAACGTGATTGAGGTTGGCCCCTGCAAGACAGGAGACCCCAAAACGCTGCAGACCCATTTTTTCCCAGAGACTCAGTTCATCACTGTCACAGCCTATCAGAATACAGATGTAAGTATACTATTATTTCAAGCCTTTATTTCTAAGACCAGTCCCTGTTTTTTCCTGGATAATTGTCCAACAGAAGTCATCTAAATATTTAAGTCACCTTGAGCAAAAGAACTTGGTAAAAATACTTGAATTTGATAATTTAATCGTTTTGATGTCGTTAAGTAGTAGTTAAGGTTGCTGACTTCAAATCACTGTAACCTCTCACTGATAGAGGTTCGTGGGTTCGAGCCCAGCTACCGACCATGTCTCTTTATGTGAGAACGTAGGCAGTTGCTTACGGAGGATAGGAGTCTAGTACTGGTTCTTTCCAGGAATGATGCTTCTAAAGGTGAACTGTCCGCTTCACATGACTCTGACGGTTGAAAATGGGGCGCAAATCTCAAACAAACTTATAGAAAAAAGTAGTTACTAAAATTTAAAAAAACAACTAACAAACTCTATAAAACTTCTATTAACATCAATGATAGTTACCAGTTCTGTAAGACTTTTTTCATTGTATATTTTATACAACTGTACTTTGTAACACTTCATATCCGACTTTTTTGTTCATTGTAAACTTTATCCAATTGTCTCACTTGATTCATGTTGTATATGCGATATTGTGTTTTCCAATGAATGGGCTATGTTATAGTCATAAAAAAACTAGGGAAATAACACAGGAGGAACAGTGATGTAGGGGTAAAGCGTCTGACTCCTAAACCAGGAGATTGAAGGTTTGAATCCCGTCAATGGCGGAATTTGACCGGAACCTTCACTGACCTTTCTTTTGGCGCTAGTACTGGACAGAATCCAGGAAGCAGTCATCAAGAGTAATAAGAACTTGCTCTACAATCGAGGTAAAATAAATAAGTTTATCATAACTCAGTTTTCTGACTGGTTACGACTGGTTAAAACCAGTTTTGATCACTTGAACCTTTTTAGAATTTGTGACTTACGTAAGTTTCCGACCAAACTGTTGAAACTTTGATTGGGCCGAATAACGATTGTTAACTTACGTAAATATTTTGTTCACGTTGTTCTGTCTACCTGACTTGATATGGAGAAAAGTTCCTAATCGACCATTTTGGCTCTTCCTTCAAATGTTACATATGCATTTACTGGTAAAGAAATCGATGAAAATGTCTAAGGATCTTTTAAAGTGTACAAGATTCGTCGCAACAAAGTTATTTCGAAAGATCAACTGGTAACTTGTGATAAATATCTAAATATTTTTCTCCATGCAAAGCAATGTTTGGTGTAAATCAATAATATACCTAAGGATCTTGGAGCTAAGCATTGCCATAGTGACGGTTTGGTCTTAATATTGTTCTCCGTGCGTATATAAAAAGACAAAATACATGAACTCCAGTCCGGCCTTCTGTTCTGTGTAAAATCAGACACAATGTAAGATTTTGACAACGAAGTTTGAGATAACCCTTAATGTTAACCAAATCTTTTAAAACCATTACGTCCATTTAACAACGTTTTGGCATCGCCTTTACTAAACCGTAGTGACAGGTCATCCTTAAAACCATGTTGGCTTGCGAAAACACAACCCAAACGTTTAAGTTTAATCAGTTGGTATTTTTAGGTAAGCGGGATCACCATTGCTTGGTCTTATTAAAAACGGAAATACAGAACGAAAATTGAATTTGTCAAAATTGCTGAACATTTTTATGGTCATAATTGCTGAAAACGATTTTGAATTAGGAAATGTCTAAGAGCTAGTCGCTCTAGTGTAAATAATCATTACTATAGGATTCTAAGGTGCCCGTTTCATTGATACGTCTAAGCTAAGCTAGAAAATTGCTGATGGTATGCATTTTAGTCATTTACATGTCTTTATGAAGAAGGCCAAGGGTGATTTACACCTAATACCTGTGTTTCAAACGTTGTTGCTTTAAGTGAGCAGACAAGCATTGAATGAGAGCCGACTATGAATAAAAACTCTGACAATTTTGTTAACACTGATGTGTTTCTATTAAGGCTTGGATAGTTTCTAAATGAACCTGATAGTCGTTGCGACGTAGAGAAAAAATCATATAAAAACCATCTAGTTTTATCGATCTTTATAATCAACAACAACATTCAAATATCGTAAGAAATTCTTATTTGTGTTTAAGTTGGTGTCTGAACAAAGGTTTCAGTAGGATGGTCTAAAAATAGAAAATATTAGGAATTTCAAAATGGCGACCGCGTGGACTCTAGTGTTAGACTAAAATTAGAAAATTTGGATTCTCGAGTAATTCTCTGTATATTTTCTTCCAGATTACACAATTGAAGATTGACCACAATCCATTCGCAAAAGGATTCCGAGATACACAAGATGGGTAAGTCATAATTTTCTTGTCAATACATCTATTGTTCTTAGTCATTTGATGCTAAAAAGCTCTAGATAAATTAATATCGAACGCTCTGACATGGTTACTGAACAGGTGCTGTACTAAACTGGACCGTGAATGAGGTCCAGCGGTTAGTACGCTGGCCTTGTTACCCATGATTTTCTACCACATGTGGAGGAGTTGCCGTCGCCTTATGGAAGGGTAAGTTAGTACTGGTTAGAATACAGTCCAGGAAAACTTGCTTGGTGGAATGGCCGCCGTATATAACTGAACTACCGTTGAAAAATGGCGTTCAAGCTTTATCAAAGTATGTGCGTCTGCACTTGTCTGCACGCTGTAGTCATCTGAAGTTATTGACATAGCGAGAAGAAAACAGAAAATTGACCAAATTAAACAACAAATTACCTCAATCGCAAAACAGCGTTTGGTTACTGTAAGTGACTGTTTATCACGCGTCGTCAGATTATTCGAAACATATTTGAATTATACGTGGGGCTCGTATATTTACGACTTCAATTTCGGGATTGTACAGAAATGCGCATTAACGAACCGATTGTCGTTTAACGTTTGTATGAAATGTTTGTCGCTCTTAACGGATGACTACTTTTCCAAGAAACAGGGCTCTGTCGATTTTAAATTAGTTTAATGGCGTTAGTAAGTTTTAGTTACTAGACCATACTGCCCTAAGGATTAAAAAAAACATCGATGTTTTCATCTTTCAAATGTCATATGGTAGAGTATAACAATATTCCACGTTTTCCTGTAACCAAATATGGAATTTAAAGGAGTAAAAAACAATTCAAACAACATGCGTTATTTGAATATTAACAGGACTACGTTAAGAGAAAATCGGGTATTGAATTATCGTACACACACTGACACCATTTACAGTATGTGTTTACAAAACTTTCCAAGTTCCAAGAAATTTTATGCTTATAACCTACCCACACAATTACCAATATTTAGAACCAAGTTTCGTGATGACTCTTAACTGCTGACCATTCAAGATTTAGCACCTTTTCACGATGGCTTATGTAAAACCGAATATTCATAAACGAGCCAAGGATTCAACTTTTAACATGTACATTGTAATATCATTTGATATGTCATTGTTCTTTGCTGACTTCGTAACTTACCATCGAGGTTAAATCAGTTTTAATCAATTCACCCAAATGTTAATTTGATGCCAAAACATACAAAATAGGGTGCCTTCCCTGGGCAAGTAGTTATGGTCTCTGACTTGTACTCACTAGCCCCCTCACCGCTGTTACTTTGAATCCCGCTGGGACAAAATGCCACATGTGAGGGAGCTGCCCATCCTGCTTACGGGAGGTCAGTGGTTCGATCAGTGTATAAGCCTTGGGTCTACCACCACTGTTCAAATGACCCTGGCTGTTAGCACGTTGTAAAACTCCAGTGTAAAAATAATAAACAGAAGTTTGACTAAATATTTAAAAAAAGGGTACTACCATCATTTTTTTCAGACTAATTTATGTCTTTGTTGTGTACGTTTTAGATTTGTACACCATTTTCTGCATGTCCAACTCGCTTGTGGTCGTGCTTATCTGTAATTGCATGTAAACATAATCGATTTCATTCTAGCTTTCTAAAGAGCGAGGGCATTTTTCGTTAGTTTCACATATTAGGCCTAACTTGGCCATTATTTCCTCAAAATTACCATTTATGAATTTGAAACAATCGACAAATTTGATAAAAATAGAAAATGATTGTTTTATTCTTTTTGGAAACATGCATCCTAAATTAACACTAAACTTTGTCTTGGAAGTAATTCACTGACAACGAAACTCTGAAAGAAGCCCTGCCTTTACATCCTCTCCTTTGAGCTAAAATGGAGAATTCCACATTGCACTTTGAACTTTTTTCATTCAGCACTTTGCCTTTATTTATCTCATACTGACAATGTGTCACCCTAGTTTTTTCAGCAAATAAACCATATTTGTGGTGTTTGTATAGTTTTGGTGTATTGGTAACGGTGAATTTTAGACATCCCTCGACATATGTTACATATATTCACGAAATGCGATAAAGGAAACAGATGGTGGTGTTTAAATTGTTGTGATCTATATTTGCTTTTGCAATTTTACAATTGCGAAATATTTGTCATTTTTGGGCTAGTATTAGTGAAACTCATTATAATGTATGATTATTCAAATGATGCGTAACGACATGTTGTTTCATTATAAGTATGTTTATTTTTCTTCAGTGTAAAAATGTCATATTTCAGGCTCTAAGGCAATGTTTTAAACACACAAGGCGTGTGCTAAAACAGAACATTCCTAATTTATTTATGTTTGTTTTATATTTATTCGTGTCTTTATCATTTTTTGTCTTGTTTACATCCCATTCACTCATTTAAAAAAAAGATCAAAGGAAAACATAAAAAACATTATCATTCTTCTGTTTGCAATTTTCATTTAATGTAGACGCATGTAAGCATGTAAGACTACAACACTTGCTACCTAAGCTAATCTACTGGGCGTGTTTCATACAGATAGACATTATTTCCATTACGTAACATTAGATAACTCTTACAGACAAACTTAAAGTTTCATTTTTTAAATCAATAATTTTGGAAGGTGTGCTCCTTGTGATTTTTTTAAAAACTTAAACCAATGGCGTAATTTAGCCTTGTTCAATTGACATACTTCGACAGCGAAGTCAATGCTTCGAATGGTTGATTGGACTGAAAGAATTGCATCCATCATATCCATTCATCTCCTCATCTGTGTCTGACACATCATGCAGAACAGTAAGCAGTTACGTACAGAATAGGGAAGAATACATGTTAGTCCTGGTAAGAAACCCAGGAACATAGGCTCATACTAATAAGTAACCCAAGAGCAATTGTAATGACTGACAGGAAAACCAGAAGCACTTGTCATTACATGTCTGTAATGCAAGAGCACATTATAGTTCTGGTGTGAAACCAAGGAGCACGTGCTTGTACTAATAGGTAGTCCAAGAGCATGTGTTAGTACTGGTTGATATCTCAGGAGCACAGATAAGAGCCGCCAATTCGAACAACCCCTTCTTTTTTATCTGATCACAGCATTTTTTATCTTTCTGGACACGTAGTTATTATCCCCTTTACATCGCTTTTACCTCCCTGTGATGTTTTGCAATTCTTTCACCGCCATACTAATTTAATTTCTTGTCTGCGATGAAAACAAACATCAAATGATTCTAATATGCTACATCAAGACTAAGGTTTAGAGTAGGTTTTCATTTAATAATAATTATTAGAGAATTTCAATCAAAGACAGTTTTTATTATTGTGTGTGTTTTTCCATTGTATTTGTCTGCACCGAGTGCTACACATTGAATACCTGTGAGATATGCACATAACAATGTCTGTGATTCCATGTTCCGTTCACTTAATGTTTATATCATGTACTTTTCACTTACGTACATGTAGCCATTGTATTTGCAGCAATGTACAGATGGACAATCGAATGTATCGAGGTTTTCCTGCCATGCAGCCACAGGGTTCAGAATTCGGATTTCATATTGCACACCCCTTTAGTAAAATTGGAGTCATCGAAAGTGGGAGTGCCATTAAATCGGAGGAAAACCATTCTGTGCCGAATACCTACTTTCAGAATGGACCCTACCCTGTCTCAACAGAGCATGACCTTTTGGCATCGTGTTATCCAGCCCAGAATTACCCAGTTGCTCCGTATAGTTCCAACGGAACTATTCCTTTTCCTGGATTGGACACACACGGCGGTTTACCTCCACCTCCGTCTTACGATCCATTCAGAATTACACCTTCGATGATTTCCGAAGCCCAGGATCAAGAATACTGGAATGGAAGCGATGAAAAATCCGATGAACATTATGAAAACGAGCCGCCAGCTAAACGTGCTAAGTGTGAAGTCTAATCATCGGATGATCTATTGATTAACTCGCAATGAAAATAATTACTTTGGATATGGAAATATATGTCTTTAGTTTTCAAACATATCTTTAAGAAACTTTCTTAAAGTTGCCGATACAAAATCATAGAATGTCTGTCCACGATTGAAGCATGTTTTAAATGTATAGTATTCATACGCCATGGGTTTTCTTATTCATTTTATGATATTTTCCTTGAAGTTGGTGAATCAAAGATCCTGAATCGACGCATGCATAGTGCTCTTCAATGCCAACAGTCGAAACTTACTGAATTCAGAGAGACTCTTCCGGTGTTAAACTCAGATGTTACCCTGACATATTTCAGATGTTAAGTTCAAATAACATTTTAACAAATGAGTCACGTAGAAATTATATAAGTACATATATTTGTTGCGTATGTTGTTTAAATTTAGAACAACATGTACTAGTATTTATGCTCCTTCGTTACCTGTAAATGAATTATTATTGGATGCTGACGCACAGCTTTTTCGCATGCTTTTAGATAATATTCGTTAGATTTCTTTATACGTTTGTACGTGTGTTATGATAATGCTCTATTTTATATTTATAACGAATATTTATGATACATTTGATTCATACAATTACATGTGCTATACACCTTCAGCAATGCATACGAATGAAAAAGCGCTATCCATTCATTTGTTTTCATACAACATAGTAACTAGGATTTGGGCTTTCATACTTATTGTTTTATCGTGCTTAACGAGTGCCGATTAATTGCTGAGGGTGTATTTACGTTACAATGCACCCAAGCGAGCTGCAAATCTTTGTTATTGCCTTCGGTTGGGGGGGGGGGGGGTCAACATATAGATATGTCAACCCACGACTTACATTATGGTATGACTGTCTATTATATTGTTAAAATGCTTTAAAATGTTCATGTTTGCGCACTGGAATGCACAGTTTTGTGAATGTTGCACATCGTTGAGATAAATAGTGGAGCTGTGTGTGATTCCTGGTCACACTTGCTGAGAGTGTGTCCATAATTAAGTGTGACTATGACGCAAATGAAATAACAGCAGAGGTTTTCACCAGTAGTGCACCAATGTATAAACATTGGTTAATTTTAATCAATCAACTGGCTCAAATTGAGGCTGGTCAAAACTTGAAGTTAAATTTTGGTAAATTAAAGCGATTGTATAAAATTTAGTTTAAAAATTGATAATAAGTTGTTTCCAGTAAGCTTTATCATAAGTGTCTGATATTGGTTAAGAAGCTTCAACGATCTTCAGTTTGTCTATTTACTCGTCTGAAATGTTGAGGTCATCTAGCGTTTGGTTAACTTTTGTTAACCTTTTTACCGAACATTAACCTTAACCTAATGCTTAATTTAGCCAATGTTTATACAATTGGGTCCAGGGTGGCTTCTTTAAGACGTTGTACACGGTTTTGTGTTTAAGAAAGCAACTTAATCATATTTATTTATTTTAATTATTTTAAATATTTATTCAATGCACATATGTACATAAAATTATATTTCTGTAAGAAAGATAGAAATCTGTATGATAAAAACAAGTAGTATTTAAAATACATGTAGCTAGACTGTTCAGAATTTATGTAGTTACTTCAGAAATGTACAGAGAAAGTTTCAAACTTGTTCTAAATATTATATATAAGAATTTTTTATCTTTAAACCTATTTAATTTCAGCTCATTTACGTGCATGCTGGTGTTAAGTAGTGTTTTGTCAAATATTTTATTGGTAACTTAGGACTGTGTAAATGTGTATTGTAGTGCACTTGAGACAAGATTGTTATTGGTGTTTGAGTACGTGCTCAATATACTTATTACATAGTAAATAACTCATCCGTTTATTTACGCATTGTGTTTGATAATACAAAAAGATTCTATAAAAATCACAAAATAACAATCGTTGTGTATATGCATTGTGCAGTTTTAATTGGTTTATTGCTTTCGTATGATGGATGAAATGCGCCTGTGCAAAATGAGGTTATCGCGTCTGTTAAATGCATATTGCTTTATCTTATTTTCTTCGAAATACGGAAAGCAACTTTATTTTAATTCTTGTTATTTGTGTACAGCATGCACTTACAAATGTTACGTACATATTTTTCATTTATGTTTATTCATGTATAAAAGATAATTTATTTGCATACAATTTGCTCTGTATGCATATAGAGTTGCCAGTTTTATTGCGTCCATATTGTTTAAATATCGACGCATGCGTACGTGTGTATGTTTTAAAAACATAGATTGGTTTGCTTCCATTTTTCTGCAAACGTTAGGGCTGTTACGCTGGTGTGCACTGGTGTAAGTTAGGACGAATGTATGCAAGATTCATATGTAGTTTTAGTATCACCATCACAAACAAAGTCTTGTGATATTTTATGTCAATGTAGCCAAACTTTACTAAAAGGAAACATCTTGTTTGAGATCACGTGCAAAAAAGTAGACTACCTTTTTATTGTAATCCTGTCTAATATTTAAACAGAAGTCTAATAAGGGGCTGACTCTGTTCTATTTCTAATTGGTACACGAATCTAGCTAAGCGTTGTTGCAGACAAATACGTTAACTCGACTTTTGATGATCATAGGTTACTTAGCAACGGTTTGATATAGTTTATAATTTTGTACGAATGCAAGAATAATGTGCTATGAACAGCGGTCCCATGTACAAAGGAAAAGGTTTGGCTGTAAACGCCTCATATTTATTTTTAATTTTTGTGTTGAAATAATATTGTGAAATTGTATTTAAAATACAATATTCACATTTTGTTAATTGCTAATCTCACAATTATTATGTTCGTGCTATACATGTTGTTTTTGCACTTATGAAGTAAAATTGTCGAGATTGTATTAATCGTTGTTTGGTCTTCTCACTAGTGATTTTCAATTTTTGCTTTTCACTTTGTATGCCAACAAATCCATCGATGGTACTGCAACTCATTGAAGCAAGCACTTATTTGGACATACATGTATCTTCAAGTGAGTGTTGTCCGGATTAGGCCATCCTAAAATAATATATTGTTTGCACTAACGTTACATACTCTCTAAAAATGACGTAACCCAACCTTTTTGGCCTCTCGGAAAACATGATTTTTTGATATAAATAGCATTCTGACATGTATTTTGGATTCAATACAAAAATGATTTGTATAAAAACATTTCCTGCCTACCTACCCACTGAAAATTCCCTAAGAAGGATTAACCCAAACATACATTTATTTAGAGGATGGCCTTACAGCTCAAAACTATTCGGACATAATGAATTGCAATGCTGTTAAAAGGTGGAAGGGTCGTTAACTATCGCCAATAAAAATACAAAGTGATAGGCACTTTATTACATACCCATTGCACAGAAATGTGATGCGATAGTCATTCATTCATTATTTAGTTATTTATTTGTTTATTTAGAAATCATACTTTCACATTCATATCAGTATATACAAAAACATAACAATACCTTGCTATTGATATTCAAACAAGTCTTAGGTAGAAAAAGGAGATTTCGGGAACACAATTGAACACGTCACTTTCTTGTAGAAAGGGTCATACTTAGTACATGTTGTCATGTCTATGACACACACCTTGAAATATCTGCTAAGTAGTATTTCTACGGCATATTTAGAGATTCATAATTTGTCAACCCCCTTTTCACAAACAATTTTCAATGGGGCCTGTGAACATCTTACCTAAATTCAGAAAACGCTTAATTACATTTAGGGCTTCATGGCATTATACGTAATTGAAAAAAGAGAGAACTCCATATACCGAGGGACCAAGAAATATGGTTTATTTTGTGATAATGTTGAAGATGAATATCATTTTGTTATAATCTGCCTAAAATTTAAAGAATTGCGTATTTCATTTATTCCAAAAATATATTATAATTATATTTCCAAGTCAACAAAAAAATTATAATCTTATGTCTAATAGGAATAGCAATCTAAGATTAACAATGTTTCTCTATCAAGCTTATGAAGTCAGAGTAAAATGTATCAATTCCTTCACAAGTATTATCTAATATTCTGATTATGTTTGCCAACTCTGCCAGTCAGCTTTTGGTCATATGTATGTGTTGACATTTGTGTATAGGTCGGAGACCTATACATGCAGATAAAGATACTATATGTCACAACAAAAAGATATGCGTGAAACGGTCACCTCCACGTGGAAGCAGATTATCAAGTTAAGTGCGAAACATGTCACTTGTGTTAAAGATTGATGATGAATGTCATTTAATTTTAAATCTAAGAAATTCACAGGAGTTGTTCTCAGTTACAGAATAAATGTATGAAAACAACACAATGAGAATAAATCATTATTCATTTGCTTAATACTTCATTTCCCTAATAATTGAAACTATAATTATTTGATTGAGAGATACGAGGTTTTAAAGAAATATTGATACAAGTGCTTATCAAATGGGTATGTAATAAGTTCGTGTATGTTTTGTATTAATACTGGGAGTGCGACGATTATTCGATATATCGACTTCAAATAATATCGGTATCATTACACTAAAATCGGTAATTGCACACGACTTTGCTAATGGTTCGGTGAATAGTTACGTTATAATTCATGTGTTTTTAAGCAAACATACAGTATATAGTCCTAAAGATTAGAAAATTGTTTGCAAAATTGCAAAGCTTTAGGTATTAACACGCAAGCTTCACTATATGATACCACCGATGGCTTTGGTATCGCGATTAACCGATTATAAAAGCGCCCCATCGCGATTTTCCCGATTCATTCGCGTCATTCATTGATTACAAAGTCGGGCAATCGTCTCACCCCTAATTAATATCTCCGTGTTCGATGTTGTTGTACCTTTTCGTCTGGTTTTAGATATTTAACTACATTTATGCTTTTTTGGTTAAGGTATGATTTTGCGAGTGTTTATGCTCGTGGGCACCTTTACAATAGAAACAAAATGTTTTACACTAGTTTAAAACGTGTGATATCATTTTACTTCGCGCAAAGATTTCGCGTATTTCACACACAACTTAACCGCGAAATTTCGTTTATCTGTGTGACGCAATGTTTGATTTGAGACAGAATGGCGACAACAAGGATTTTGTACTTGTTAGCGAATGCATGGAATTTTCAACCAGCGAACTAAAATGAAATCACAAGTTAAATTAATCTTAACTTCGTAGTATTGTTCTCCTAACGTTGTATTTCGTTACATTTTGGAGTTTATTAGAAAACTGACACAAAATAACTTACGTAAGTTTGACCTTTCGTGACGTACGGTACCATTTCGTCAAATAACGTCTCAACCTAAAAAAACGCATGTATGAATGGGACGCTAAAACGCTGACAAGGCCATAATTACACGCAGTCAAAACGTATGCATTGTTTTTATGCATGAAAATAATGACTAGTGTTGTTACAGATGACATTACCACGGTCACGAATGTCGGTCACGATATTTATTATATTCTTGTACTTTTTTTTATTTTAGCGTAGAATATTCTTTGCGATGCTATTGCATCGTTATTTGCACTTTTTAAAGACTTTTGCACTTCTAAATGCCCAACACATGTCTACGAGTTAGAAGACTATTTTTGTAAGTTATTTTCTAAATTTTATTAAATACAAAACTTGCTTGTTGCTTAATATAACCATCTTCAGGTCCATTTGGCTTTTGATAGGATTAGATTAGTGATGTCGTATTATAAAGTAGGGATTTAGAAACAATGTAGTTAAATCGCTATGCTTAGTGATTTTTTTTCTTTTACAAAAAAAAAATAGAAAAGGAAAATTGTCAGTAATAAGTTGACTTGACATCGTACTTAATTACCGGTTGTTTCCTGTCTCTGGCTATAACGTCGTTAGTATGTGAAGCAATGGTTAAGCAATACAACTTCCACTGACACAAAATATTGTTCTAGATAATTAAATTAATTTCAAATAACTTAGTAGACCATTTTCATAGCTCTAATTTCAACTTGACATGTTTTTTTACTTATTTAAGGCTAATTACTATTGCACTTATTTCAGGTTTATTTTGTACGTGTTTCAATTTTATTTCAGACAATTCAGATGCATAAATAATGCATATTTTAAGTTTTCTATTAAATGTATCTCCTTTTCATCTTTTAGAGCATATTTCTATATTCAATGCTTTTTTCATCCTTCCTTATATTACTTTTTTGGGGCTAAATGCATACTTTTTTGGCTAAATGTATATTTAATTCAAACTTATTGGCTTAATTCAAACTTATTGACTTAATTAATTATTTATACATAGTTATTGGTTACATTCATACTAACCTTTTGGCTAAATGTATAGATAATTCATACTTAAATTATTACGCATTCGCAAATTCTTACTTAATACATACATATTGGCTAAACGCATACTATATATATTATTAGTTAATTAGTACTTACCGTAGGCCCCTCTCAGCCGGGGCGCCCGTCACAAAGAAAAGGGAATCGGGAGGTACCTTGTGTAAAAGATTGATGTCGCATAAGTCAACTTGACCGGCCCGATATTATAATAAAAAATACTTATTTTGTCTTCTTGATTCTGAATAAGTGTGAACTTTTTGTGGTAATTATTATTTAGTATTGCACTATTTAAATTTTGATGTTAAGTATTAGACCTCAATCATGAGGTTAAAGTTTAGTTATATTTAAGTTAACTAATGTTCTTTGACTTGCCCCTATTGATAATGCGTTGCTTGAAACTTATAGTTGGTAAAGAAGTATACCATAAGTTGACATTTCTTTGATATAGTTTTTTGTTTAGATATTTTTGGTGTTTTAATTTTGGCTCTTTTTCGCCATAAGTCAACATATGTTTTCTTGCTGTTCAGCATGTTTATATTTGATTTGTTAACATGTTTATATTTTGTTTTGTTCGAGTCGGTGAAATAGAAGTTTTGTGAATTAATAATTGGCTTCATTGTTTATGTGTCACCAACGTAAGAGTTGATCAGTTAAACATTTTCGAAGAAACGGATCATACATACATTGTGAACGTAACTCAATACCTCTACATGCATCAACTGATCGATGAGACAATTTCGGTATAGCGCATGTTTTAAATGCTTAATGATCTATATAAAAAAATATATCCATTTTCCGAGAATGAGTTACAGATCAACTTTACGTATACCATTTTTCGGCTTGGTGGACGCAAGATGAACGATAGGCTGAACAGATTGCTATCCCATCCGAAAGCGAACCAATGACTCAGCGTGTCAGGATTGAACCAAACTCTTTTGGTACGAATTCGAATATTTCAACAGCTTCAGACGAAATATTACATTCTCAAATATTCGACACTTAAATCAGATCGATCAACAAAATGCAGTCATTTCTGTAAAAGCTCTACGAAATGTACACTTGAACAATGAATTCGAAATGCATCAGAAAAATACAGTAAAACCTCATGTACATGTAACAGTCATCTAATGATTCACTTTCAAAAGATTATTCATCCTAAATTCTTACAATTATACATAAAATTGTATTTCTAGGGTCTTTCGTAGTTGCTTGTTTAACGTGTGTGCATAAAGTTTGGACATAAATGACTGCTAAATCGTAATTCATTACACACAGCGTTTTAAATACACAATAACTATGTAACATTAAACAAATATGCTTCCAAGTACTGTAAGGCAGCCTGGAACCAACAACGAGTCAACGTTGTCATGAGTCTTGGGTCGAGTTCGAATGTGGATGCATTTCGACTATTTTGAACAAACCTGATTGGTTGATGCCATGCCAACTTTTGTCCCCGCCTTTCTTTTGATCGTTTCAGACATGCATGTACTAATTGAGAGGAGTCTGCTAATTTTGGTCACTTAAAGGGGGCTGTAGAGTAAGGAGGGGCAATCGCTTGTTCGAGTCCAAAGGCCTATGCATAATATATAAATATTCATGTGATTTAGCAAGTCACGTGATAAAACTTCAATGACACGAAAGGGTGAGTAAAATTAGGTAAGTTATAAGCAACCTTCAAATGTCCTTGGCTATTTTACGTAAATCATCGCGGTGACAGAATACTTTGCATCCCTTTATGCTAGCCAGATACCGGTTTATAACAAAATAGTTTGCATTACTTTCTAAAACTAGTAAACGTCACACTATTTCTATTCTTATTGATTATCTGATGTTTAACGGCCCAGACAACAACTATGGTCATTTCAGAGACACTCCAGAGAGAGAGAGAGGAGAGAAGGTATACAGTAGAAACGAGCATTTATATCTTTACTCGAATAGTGGTTCTTTATGGTGACTGGTATTAAGTACCGATACACACCTCGTCCGTTTCCAGAATGGTGCGGATGAGGACACTGAAAAATCGTCCCTGAAATATCGGAAACCAAATCAGAGATTCGAACTCACCTAATTAAAAAGTTTGGTCGTGATCTTCTTGTAAAAGACTATTTAGTAATTTGGTCGTGATCTTCTTGCAAAAGACTATTTAGTAATAGCAATAAAAGTTAATATGTTCGATTAATTAACACTTCGTAATCCGTCACATATTCGTAATATATAGAGTGAACTTTTAGTTAATCTTATTATACTGGTAGTGGTGGGGCTATACAAGTACAAATTTGTATATTGTATACTGGAATCAAGTTTTTATGTTGCTTCGCGTCTCGTCGCGTCCCATTTCTGTTCAGGGATGTAACATTGTTTTTTAAAACAACATGGCGTGATTGTTAATCTACACGAGGCAGTGTTTTGTTCGAAAGAGCCAGGCCCGTACCTTCAACATCAAGGTCACACTTGAAAGTCAAATATCAAATATTGGGTTTGTTTTTGCCCAGGCTGCAATTCAAATATTCATTGATGGATTTCAAAATAACTTGGCATGGCTATTCATCTACATGATTTGATGTGTTGTCCATAAGTAATCAATATCGCGACTGAAGGTCAGCATTCCGTCGCGTTCCATTTCTTGTCAATGCTGTCGTTGTTTATTCATGAATATCAAAATATCTTAACATGAATATTCACCTACTTTAGGTGGGCGTAGCGCGCAAGAACCAGGCCTGTACATATTAGGTCAAGGTCACACTTGAAGGTCTGGGCTGATGTGTGGCGCGCAAACCCCACGTTGGTAACTCACACTTGAGGGTCAAAAGACAAAAATCGGTTTATAATATTTACATGTCTGTGTCAAAGCGGCTTGTGGGCGTATTCGTCACGCATGTGACAAGTTCTAGTTTGAACTACTTATAAAAAGAGATTTGTAAGAAAAAATAAGCATACCTTACATTGATTCTGATTTCCATCTCTAGGCTTAAAAATCGACACAGAATATGAGCTCAAATTTGGATTGAAGACAAATCATTTGCACTTTTGATACCATCTAGTACTCCATTAAATATCCGTGTGTAAGATCCGTATGGCTGAACTTGTAATGTGAACACATATTCCGGTTTCATGGCTCCTCTCATCCACGAAATAAAATCCTTAAGAATAAAATACCGATATATCAGTCACCATCCGAAAATTGGCGAAATCCGAGCATGTGCTACTTGCGAAACAATTTTTAAACAAGTTTGTCACCCAATCTCGCTATAAACACAATAAGACTCAGTTTATGTCCAATGACAAGTGACAATCATTTGCATCGATTAGACAGAATATGAGGACTGTGATGAAAAATTGTTAACACAGCACCTCGGTTTCACACGTCGATGCGTGTATTCAAGTATGCTAAGTACTATTAATTAATGTCTGTCGCATGTTGTATAGCTTTTGACACGCGAGAGCAAATTACCTGTAACTCTATTTCATTAACGAGGATAAACAAAGAGGCGTTTTCTTTTAAAAAGTCAAAGTCCCTACGAACGAATCATTTTAGTATAACCACGAAAATTGAGTCCGACGATAATAGTTGCTACTACAGTATAAATCAAAAATATAAAAAAATAAATTAAAATATCTATAGCTAATGCTTCTTTGTAGACCTTTTTATAGTACCTCAATAGGGCCTCCGTGGTCGAGTGGTTAAGGTCATTGATTTGTATCACTAGACCATCACTGGAGGTCAGTTCGAATCCCAACCGTGAGAAAGCTGTTCAGCTCGCTTGTTGATGGTCGTTAGTTCCATCCAGGCGCACTCCTTGTGTTTTCCTTCACAGTTACTGCTGTCAAGCGACGTTGCCAAATGACCATGGCTGTTGGTGCGGTGTTCAATGTCAGTGATTTCAAACGTTCATTCTACTACTATGTTGCTCTTAAAAGGAAACACAATTTTATTTTTTAAGCACTAAGTCGTGCAGAACAATTAAATTAATGATGATCCTGCAATTTATTTTCTTAACAAAAATATCAGTAATTTAAAATAAGCAAAGTTTAGCGATTTAGCGAAGCACCATTTTGAAAGAATATTCACGTGTTGTGACGTCATATTGCACATAATGCTAAACGCCAGTTTACCCGTACTGATACGAAGGAAAACTAATTAACGGTGTTTGAAAGACTCATTTGTATAGATCTACTCATTATCAATATCGCAAATGTTACACTAAGATGTTATATTTCTCTTATACTGACTTAGCCAAACTTACTCGGAGCGCGTTTTTCTAATCCATTCACTTAAATACTATCACTTATGCCACAAAAATTAAACTCCGCATGTATTCTTACATAAGCTGGTGTGAACCTGTGCAGATATTTATGTAGCGTACGTCATCATTTCGTTTAAAATGTCATTTAGATGACACGTTTCTAGGTCACAGTCATGTCTCCGATAATTCACTCCATAAACTGATTTTATATGCCTGAAAAATGGCAAATGCTAATGACTATATTTTTGTCACAAATTTACACGATTGACATTTACATGTAGTTTATGGTGTTAATTTCATTGAAATTAACACATTTACACAACTTGTCAAAACATCAATCTGGGTGACATACTAAAGGTATCTTAACCGGAAAATGACAGCAAAGAGTGTTTTTTATTTATATCACCCGTTGTTTTATAGATCTACATTGTATTCCAACAGTCTGGGGTGGTCGAATATGTTCTTCTAGATTTTATCTGTCAGTAGGCGTCACAAACAATTTGAAATATTGGTTAGGATCCTCCGATCCTTGCATTTATTAGTGACATGGAATCAATTACTGGTCACTTATGTTGACAGAATTGATAATGTGAGAGAAATCAGGAAAGTTCAAAGGAACAATAGAATGATAGATAAATGGAGAGCAGCAGTGATTGATCACAGATTACCTACAGGTTACTCTTCAAAAGATGATAAAGACTGTGAGAAGATACTTCAAAAATACACAGAACAAGAGTGGTATACTTTTTAGAAAGATTATTGACAATTATGAAAAAATTCACGACTTGTAACACCTAAAGAATATATACAAGATATTTCATTGACTTTGAGCAGGATGTCATGTGACCAATTTCCCGCCAAAATGGAATTAATCAAGGATGAACAGATAAAACTAGTTAATACATTGTAATTAAAAATAAATTGGTCAATACAGGTAAATGTCGAGTAGATTTCCAATGAAGGTTAAACACCAATAAATTATAAAGTCATGAAATGACACCTGGTTACAATAAGTAATACGTTTCATGCCAAAAATTGATCAACTATTACCATGAAAATATATGTAATGAACGATGTTATTTGTCATTTTATTATTGCTATTACTTTCTTCACACACGATGCACGTAAAAAACACACCATTCAAAAGAAAATTCTAATTTAGAACAATTTAATGCGATAAACGGATATTCATCAAAACAAACTGTATCCTCCATTTTCTAGTTTGTGCAATATAACGTCACATCACTTGAGCCGGCTTTCGAAATGGCGGCGCCCTAATCGTAATTCAGATATCCCAGTTTCTATGAAGTTTGTCAAATATCTTCATCGGTCAAATGCGTTAATTCGTTCATAACAAAAATAAATAATTGTTTTTAATATGATTTATTTAAAAGATTGTCTTTACCTTTAAGCTTGAGCGAATCTTACCTTATCGTATTGTATGTCTTTTCCAGTAAAACACGGTTATAGTGATCTTGGATATAGTGAAATGCTTATTTTCCTGAAGTAAATACCTTATTTCTAGGTTATGGATACATTGACGTGTTTAGATAAAGTGAAGTTTATACAGCCAAACCTGTTAACAAAGACCAGCCTTGGGAAAGATAAATATGGCGTTTACTGACAGGTTGTCTGTATTCGAAGGTATTTCGATATGGATAATCAATGACGGTTTTAAAAGAATAATCTTTATTGACAGGGTTGTCTCTATCCGGTGATGGCTACAAACACAGGTTTGACTGTATTCGGGTCCCCGAGAATTCACTATATAACCAGGCTCTTCTGTAAGTTTAATGTATTAAGTGTGACAAAACTTTCAGATTTTATCGATTAGAATCTAAATTGTTTTTGTCACAGTTCGTTACTAAGAATCCAGAATTCTTAAAAATTGGTTTTTTATGCCCTCGGAATCTAACGATACAGGGCATCTATTACAGTGATTGACATGTCCGTCTGTCCATCAGTACGAGGTTGAATTTATCGACTCCATTGTGTTGTCTACCACTGCGATAATCATGCAGATGTTGCCATTGACCATTCCAAATGCACCAATTTCACACAACCACACTTTGATCTTGACCGGATTTGTACTAATTATATTAGAAATTGGCCATTCCTTAGTAAACTCGAGTTTACCTTCTCGTCTAGCACCAAAATCGCTTATTAGAGCCATTTTGTGTTTGTACACATGAGTTGCCTTAGCCCAGTACATAATGTTATATTAATGGGCCATTTCTTGGTTAACTTAAGTTGATTGTTTTGGAAATACCCCCATTACTAGAATACAGCTGTTGCCTTTGACCATTTCCAACCCATTCATATTGACAATCCTCGAATTGATCTTGACATTAATTGGATTTAAAAAAAATTAAATAGGTTATTTTTCCGTATATTAATTTATACCATTTCTTCTACTAGCATCATTGGCTTTTTCTTTGTAAACAACATTTTACCGTTTTGTCTAGCACCAACACCTCCTAGCTATACGGAGTCTGATAGTTATCATCTACATTTGGTGAAGCTTTGCCACTTGGTTGTTTTCCTGTGCGGAATATATTATGGCAATTATGCTTATTTGAACTTCTTTGCTTCTACGTTTACGCATTAACCTCAATTTATATTCAAAGCTTATTACCAAGCAGGCCACAATAATGGGTGTATGCTTTTATTGATTGTTACTTATTGTTAAAACTTGAAATTCTAAAATTCTGAACGCACCATTCCTGACTCTTGCAGAACATATGTTGACCTCTAGCTCTCTGTTGTCCTTGAAATTGCTTAGCGTTTTATTAGCAAGGACCTTTGAATGGTTTATCGTGTTTATAGTTTGAGTTTTGCATAGAGCTTTAATTACCTGACATAGATTAGGTAAATATTTCTTTTTATTTTTGATCAGTAATATTTATATCAAAACATGCAAAAATGATATATGGCCAAAATTCTTAATGTGGGCGACGCCCCTACTCGCTCTACAACTGAACGCCCTCTTGTGGCAATAAAAGCACGCGTACAACGCCAACCGTGATTGTCAGGGGTACGAACTATATGATGACGTCACTAAAATACATTTTGCACCTTGCTCGTATTAAAATAGACGCCTTGTTAACTTTAAAACTGTCAAAGTCAAAAACCGGAAGTGCCCATTTGTGTTAAAGCGTTTCCCTCTGTCATGACGTCACAGCATGACGTCACATACCAAACAACCGTAAGTGCAGATACAGGAAGAGGAAATAGAAGTCGGACAAATTAATCGATTTTCTGTTCAGGTAAAGTATTGGACTTATTTATTATTATTAAATTTTATTTAACAATTAAATGACATTAATTTGTAACTTCTCTTTGTCAGCATCCATTAAAAAATTGTGATGGATAGGCCTACAGTTGACAGTGAATTCAGGCATGGTGTAGTTATAGAGCTCTAGATTCTAATTTCAATAGACTATTTTTTACAATAGTTTTTCAGAAGATCTAGATCTACAATAGTTTCTGATTTGCGATTATCGTAAGTTAAATTTTTACTTTAATAAAAAACCTTTAATATAATATCATACAATTTTAAGACAATTCCGATGATTTCAAAATGCGTTCGGTCGACCTCTGAACACATGTTGGTGAAGTGAATCTCAAATCTTCCTTAAATGCAAATAACAAAGAAGTAGCAATGCTTCTTTACATTCACATAAAAACATTGTATAATGTCTCTCATGATTGTGACTGTTATTTACCTGATTTTTTTTCAACTTGAGTGGCAGTGCACTACTTAACACATTAGAGTGTGGGTTTTAGTTGCAAATATGTGATAGTTTTTACACTTAAGTGCAATTCTTCACACATAAGGGTATAATCTGCGGTTGTCGTAAAATTAAGATACTAGTAGTTTTATACACTCAAGTGCGCAACTTCACACATAAGGGTGTGATTTACAGTTATCGTAAACTAGCGATAGTCCCCCCCCCCCCCCCCTAAGAATTCCTTTCGTATTTTTGTGATCAGGAACTTGATCGAAATTTTCTCTCACTATAGAAATCGGTCATAAGGGTTATTGTGAAAGGGCTGCATATACGGTCCTAATAGGTTCCTGACTCCCGCAAACCCGTCTTATTCTATTTTTCTGCTGATCCTTAACTGTCACGGTCGCAATTAATCTTATACTCGTCGATATTCTTATTTTCATAGGAACTAATAATTATAGCTGTATATATCTGATGAAAAATTTCGGCCGACTCTGTTGTACGTGTGGGTGTTAAAGCAGCATCTACATGTAGGCTTTTATTGACCAAAATGCAGTGATTTTTTACTAGTACAGTATATAAAAACTGCTTCAATGTAAGGAATGGCATCAGTTATTTCCGTAACTTTTGCTATTTTTGTTCTTTGTCCGGCATTTTATGAAACAAAGCTTCATACAGCCAAATATACGGTTTCAATTTAAGAGTAGGCGGATATAAAAAACTTGGACGCTGTGAACGTCTGAAAAGAAGTTATTTACCGCGTGACCGAGTCATGACGTATGTAATGACAAGGAATGGCAACTGTGAATAGAGAAGGGGTCTTTCAGAGTGCATAAAAAATCTGAATATGAAAAAAAATACGTTCAAACTGATGATAATCACCGGTACATATTCTCTTACATCGTGGAACCACAATCGGAACTTCTCGGCGTTTGTCTAAAGAAAGTGCCTCGGACATAACAGATAGGCCGCCATGTTGTTGTAGTAGTTCACGGGCTACTTTCCGCCATGGCTGACCCTGGGAGTCCAACGATGGCAACAACCTGTCTCTTCAAATGGGAATATGATACCCATTTCATCAATCGCGAACGATAAACACGTGTGAAAGTCTGAAATTCTACAAAAAACAAGTACCTAGCATTGAAAAAGTAGTTACCGGATACCAAATAACCAAACTGATTTGTAACCCTACACTTATTTCTCAGTTACGGAAATGTCCGAGTTGTTACGATTGGTGGAGCCACTGAATTCGAGCGTCCACATGTTGTGAACGTTTAATAGCGTCACTTCCTGTAACGGCGCAATTTCGTTATATAATAAGATTTGAAACTTAATTTACTTTTTTAGACTAGAAAAAATGTGTTTATGAATACTTGACTATATTTGCATGAATAAGGGAAAGATCGTAGGAATTTTTTTTTTCTTAAAATATTTTTCGTACTTTGAATTTGCTGTCAGAAACATACGGTCGGCGACAAAAAAGTCTGTTGGCTAACCGTGCAGAAGACTATCTAATTAACTTTGGGATTCGTGTAATGCTGGCGTCACACTGTCCCGAAGTTGACAGCAGATGTCCACACGAATGTGGAATTTTGAACTTCGCGCGAAATTGGCCCCGATCCTAGTCAACAGCCAAATCAACAGCCGAATCAAGTACGATACCTTACGAAGATCACACGATGGCACCCGAACCACACACGAAGGCAGAACGAAGATGTGAATTATTATTTAGATGTTTACCCGCAGGACACACGAAGGTTACACGATGGCTACACGACGTCGTACTGAGAGTACGATGCCTTCAAACAAGGTCACGAAGGCGTCATGTGACCTCCCGATGGTATAAATTACAAATTTACTTTATTCAAATTAAAGTCAATTTAATTAACATGCCACCCAAGGCATAGAGAAACAGGGGTAGGAGGCTGCCCAGTAAATGCAGAGTTCAGAAGAGGAAAGCAGAGGCAACTGGATAGACTTCACTGAGCCTCCAACCAAAGAGAGGGGCATAAAATCAATGCAAAGACACTTGTATTCTGCGTCGACCAGGGCCATGTAGTAGAGCCTTTGTAGTGTATGTAGACAGACCCACTGTTCCAAGGACCACCACATGAGCCATCCAGAGCACCACAGCAGTGTGGAAATTGTCATCTCTTCTCAAACTACTCAGCAATGGCGGTCAATATTTCAGTTGTAGTAGGACACTGGATCACATCAGCAGCAAACTCGGCTTCACATACTTCATATGTTGTAGGGTGATAGACAGGTTGAAACCGGGAGGGAGAGACTTTCTGTACCATGTGTTCTTCTCTTCTATGCGACCTACCCTAAAATAAGTACATTCGTTATCTAACACGAGTGTCACCCTCTAAATGTTTACGAAGAACCCATTGATGTATTACGTGGGTTTAATCCAGGGATTCTGAAATAAAATTTGATCAAACAATAACTGTCAATAATAAATGGTATGTAGACCTTGATTTTCACTATGTAGATAAGATTTACTACCCTGTGCGTATACATGTACGCTATGAAAGTAAAATTGCGATTGCGTGCTAAAAAAGTGAACTATATGTTGGGTCATATATTATTAAGATAGATATGACCGTACTTTTCCAGACTGAAAGAATGTTAGTATTGGTGGTGATAATGATGAAATGATGTACATTTGTACTTGTGGTCATGATAAGAATACTAATAAATTAGTAATAATAACATAATAAAATAACCCTATCACATAAGGAAGGCAAATAGCAAGAAATGACAAAAAGAAATAAGGAAAGTTTCCTGAAGAGGAGGGCCTGTCAGAGTTGTTCATCATGATTTCTAAGGTACATATCAAAAGGTTGTCTCATCATCAAAGTATGCCATTCAGCAAGAAGTGAATAATGGATAAATGTGATTGAAGCTTGGAGAGTAACACATGCCTCTGTTCTGTAGAGTTGCTCAGGACTGACTGAGGAAGGTGCTCTATGACCGGCCTTTTATATATTCTCGTTACTATAACACTTGTGAAACGCTTGAGCAACTCAAATTCGGCTGTCTTCGTCGTCACCGTGGTCCCATCTCGATGTCATCGTACTATAATACGATGGCTACACGACGGCATTGAGAGGGCTTCACGTAGTCGTGTTGCCTTCTTAAGACAATCGGACGGCATCTTGTTTCGTTTGTATTGTCTTCGTATGGCAAAAATGTCCGATGGCACCGATGATTACACGAAGAAAATACGATGATGACACGATTAAACAAGATGCCCTCACGATGGCAATACGAAGGGCAAAATGAACACACGAATTCAACACGAACATGATACTTCGCGTGGACCTTCGGCAATTTTTTGGCATGCCAAAGATTTTGTCACCGCTCACGAAGTTGGTGCCGAAGCTTGAGAAACTCAACCGGCGGTCATACGATGGCTTAAGATGCCCTCACGAATGGCCCGATGTTATCACGATCACACCCGAATTTGAACATTTCCTTAATCGTGTGTCCATCTGGTGTCTACTTCGGGACAGTAAGACGCCTGCTTAAATATTTTTATCGGGTTTAACTCATATCATAGTTTCAAGCGAAATCTCGCGTAATTTCCATCTTAATGCCAGCACCAAATTTCATTATCAGGGTATATGTTTTAGTTTGTTTATGCGAATATAAAATTGGATTATCCGAACACATGCTTTATAATCCGAAGTCGAATGTATATCCTCGTCAATTCGGATAAACATGTTTTTATCTGTAACTAGAAATTCCGAGCACTTCTGTTTGACTAGTTTAAAATTGGTATTTCTTAATTTTGAAAAAAAAAATACTACATGCGAACATGTTGCCATGGTAACTGTCAGTAAGGACAAGTATATTTATGAAAATATCAACGCGAGGTAAACATTTTATTCCGAACTAGTGTCACAAACAATGATGTTTGGCCAAAACTGGCCTTCTTTCAATATTCGGACCAATCCCATTCATATTCATTTTCACATCAAATTAATGAAAATAAATGCTTGTGTTTTTTTATGAAATTTAATCTCTAAAGCAACCAGTCCATTGACGTTCTATAAATGGCGGCGGCTACATCATCAAGCTCACTCTCTTACACACCGGTTCATACATTCACCTCTGTGACAGGCTCGGATTAAAGTAGGCCCGATTCATGTGATTTTGTTCACATGATTTGAATGATCCAAAATGGATTAAGATTAAGGCCAGTTAGTTTCAATAGAAGAAAATCCATTTTGTTTATATCAGCCGATACGTTCTGCGTAAACGGACAAAAAATAGTTCCGTTAATATAAATCAAATTAATCTATTTCCAACCTATTTAAGATACTTTAAAAGCCAGTTATGCTTTATTGTAATGTTTTTGTTCATAAAAGATAAATCTATTGTGCGTAAAATATATTATTTCCCGTTTTGACAAGATTCTTGTCATGAGCCTGTTGCAGAGCTGTATGTGAGAGAGAACGAACGACAACTCTGCTAGGAGATTGCATCAAGCTAACACTAGCCGTATAAATATCAAAATTTAGATTTTTCTACATACACGGCAGTCAAAAGTAGGGGAAATAGTGGCGTTCGATTCCATTTGATAATGAGATCAATCAAAGATAGACTCATTCAAAATTATTACCCCTTTTATAGAACTTTAGCACTGTAAGTGGCTATTTTGTACAATTCATTAAGTTTTATTTACGCCAAACTTCGTATGGAAATTAAGTAAGTAAGTAAAAATAATACGTTCCTCTGGTTTATTAGGATGAAAATTGCGTAGCTAAATGTGCTCGGTAATGTTACATGTACTTCAGTTGTCGTTGTCATGGCAACGACATTTCCGCTGATTTTTAAAGTCCAACTTTTCAGAATTTTGGAAATTTTCCACACGTATTTGCCGTATTTCTAGTACATATACATGTATTATTTAAGCTTTGTTTCTGAAGACAAGATACGTTGCCCCGTTTATTCTCTTGTAATACATTTCAGAGACTTCGGTACATATCATTTAAAGAAAAAATCTCAGAATATCTTCTTGACATTGATCATTTCAAAATTGAGTTTAAATTCTAACAAATCATATGCCTGAGTTTCTAAACTTCATGCTTGGTTTATGGCACTCGGGACAATTTTGTAAACGTCGGTAAATTCCGTTACAATTCATCACGAAGAATTCTATACGACTTTGACGTTTAGATGTAATTACTTACTAGCAGAAGGACCCAATACCATAACAAGCGTAGTAAAACAGATTTTAGATTACAAATCACGTACGTGATATATTTTTTCAGAGAAATCAGAGAGCGTTGGCATCAGCCGCGATGCACCACCCACCGCCGCCAGCATACCACGAAGTACTACCGCCCCATCCACCACCATTGAAAGAGGAATTCCATCCACAACAGAAGCAGCCTGTCAGTGGAACTTCACGATTTTCATTGTCAACACTGGGCCCTAGACAGAGGACGAGTCTGAATGTATCAACGTTTGCCGCGGTATTATCAACAACATTTCTCTACGGATTTTTCAGAACGTCTGATGATCCCTTCGACTTTGGTTAGTATATGATTGTATGACTCATTTTGGATTGTATTGTGTTGGCGTATAGTTTTGGCCTAAAGTCAAAAGGTCCTAATTTTTGTTTACACGACAGACCCCATTTTTTAACAGACTTTTTTGGTCTCAGTAAAAACAATTATTGCCGATTACCTTTGGTCAGCATCAAAATTCATGCGTACCGAGCCAGGGACGGCTATGGGAAGCTGAACTATTGATCAGTTTCCAAAAGTAGGAATTTTAAGAAAATACATTGGCTTGCTCACCTTCCGACTCTTTTCTTGAAGTGGAAATATCTGGTACAAGGTATTAATTGTTTGAACTTATCAACAGTTTCTTTTAAGGTAGAACCAAACGAATGAAATAACGTCGTTTTCGACGTCAAAACGGTCATTTTTACGGCATTTATAATGTCTCTCTGAAAATACCTATCGCTCTATCAATTTATGTAGATATTTAATGAAATAAAAAAAATTATTAGCGGAAAATAAAATTACCCACGCATAGGTATAAATTTGATGTTCATGATTTAATTAAAAGTGCAAGTAAAACGATTTTTTCTTCTCACTTCCAAACTTAAATTATTTTTTATTAAATATCTGCCGATAGGTATTCTTTAAGTGATACTATAAACACCGTAAAAATGACCGTTTTGACGTCGAAAACGACGTAATTTCGATCGTTTGGTTCCACCTTAAATTTTGAATTTTCTCGAACGTGAGTAATATACAATGATTTTTCTTTTCAGATATGTTTCACGATGAACTGCAAATTGTTATGTTCGCTTGTGGAGCAATGGGTTCATTTTTTCTTGTGGCAACAACGGTGGTAAAATACTTGATGCGTAGCCGTACAGATATTGCCTTCTACTTTTCAGCCGCAGGAAGTAAGTATATGCATCGATCCCAATTGATCACAAGGTTTTCTTCAAAGGGGTTCGAGAGTGAAACAAGAAAGTCTGAAGAAAATGTTCACCCGAGACAAGTAATGTTGACCGAGGCGTTAGCCGAGGTTGACATTATTTTGTCAAGGGTGAACATTACGTTCTATCACCCTATGTGGGATGTGATATTTATTTTATTATACCGAATAAAACAATAATTAAGAAATACAAGAATGCAACAAACAAGCTAACAATTATACGGTCTTTTTGTACTGGTTGAGTCAAAACACTAAGTCTTTATCAGAGATTAATTTAAACACGATCGCTGTCAAATTTTCTTCTGCCGCTAAACGGGATGTCAAATTAGGAGTGGCTTTGATAAACGCCCATTAAAGCGTTTAGATATAGAACAGATTGACTAAAACACGGCACCCAGTAATATCGCGTCAGCGCGTGAGGGTAGTTTCGTTATGGCAAGCGGGCCGAAATGTAATGTCACAGGGTAACATTACGGGTTGTCACCCTCTGACGTCACACAAGGCTATATAGTAAATAAGTCATGTGAGGTTTAATAAACTAAAATGTTAAATTAGAATATTCAATAAACACACGATTGACATTCTCGAGTTTATGTTTTGGCACTCAGCATAGATTTTCTAAACTCATGGTTAAATCTTTTCAAATAAGTGCCTAACCTGATATAGATTATAACGAAAAATCGATTATATTTAGATATTCACACTATTGGGCATGAATGTATGAATTCCTATAAAATGACGTAATCATTCATTCAAGTCAATATATCTATTTAGAACCCGGGTATACCAAACGGGATTAATTAATCACGCCACTACTTTTTCATAATGATGTTACTACTATCTCGTTATCAGGTCACTATTATCTCGTAATGACGTCACTATTATCTCGTTATGACGTCAATAATCTTCTGGGTTTTTTTTATTTCAGCTTTAATATTCGCTGGACATATTGCATTAATGTTTGTTTTGCACGGAGGTTTGGGAGTTTTTGAAAACGTATCGTGGCCCTTTTACACGTCGATGTTAGCTGTTATTGTGGCTGCCACTGGCGCATATCTGAGCTTCCTGGATTATCAAACACCGCCGCAACCAGTCAATATTGCTCAAACAACATGAAATTTGGAAAAATGATTCCTAAAAGATTTCAAACGTGCCTTGAATATTGGAAGAAAATCTGTGAATGACATTTTGTGTTTGATGTTGGACTTTCAAGAAATATTTTAGTTTTAGATACGAGTGTGTGTTTACTGAAATTGAAAACTTTGTGGCCAAATATGGAAGGTCTTTATAGGAGGTGTTCTTAAGTTGAAAGTAGAAACACTAAATAGCATACATGTCAGAAATGATTTTATGAATGTAGTGCATACACGTCGGGTACCACTAAGTGAGCATTTACTAGACAAAGTCGCAAATATTAGCCTGAAACTGTGGCAGAAAGATATACTAAGTCTAGTACTCAATAAACTGTGTTAATGTCGTTTATTTAAAGCATTGTATGTTTGATGTACTTTATAAGTACAATTTGCGTTGACCGCAACAGGCAAGCGTGACAATCATATTATTGGCATGGTATTCCAGAACTGCTAAGTGAAAAGTGAAATGACATTATCAACCAGTAATGACACTTTTATATCACTACCTTTGACTTTTTATCGGCCTGTTTATATTCCATACGCATATTGCATGCAAAGAAATAGTCATCCAACCGTTTTCTAATGTTTATCTATAACAAGTATGCATAATTAATTACACGAATATCACTTGTTGTTAGTTTGCTGCTCGTACCTAAATGGCTAGATCGACTTGAATCAGTGGCCCTTTTCACAGTAAGAACATTTCTCTGACATTAGATTATTACAAATTTTGAAGTTGATGCTGAAAAGACAATTCAGGCACGACTGTTTTGCAATTTTACAAAACAAAGAAATTGACATCAAAGATTTTTGCAACTTAAGGTATTCCAAGAAGTATGCTACTCAATAAATGTATCATAAATCTTTAAGTGGATTCTTTTTTATACGTTCCCGTGATTGAAAATGATTAAACTTGTTCGAGATTTGTACAAAAAAAGATGACATTCCATTGAATTATTGCATCGCAGTCAATTGGGGTAGGTCATTTTTCAAAGATTGTAGAAACAAACGTCTATTTCAATCAAGGCTCATGGTAAAAAGAAGCAATTCAGTGCCTTACCAATCTAATTTGAAAAAGAAAAAATATAGGTCACCATGCAATGAATAGTTTTCTATTTTTCATCAAGGGCAACAATTAATCAATTAATCATTAGGCTTGGAATATCTTAAAAAGATCACTAATTCGTTGTATAGTTACGCATTTTAGTAAATTATAACTCACTCGAAATTTACAGAATGTTTTTTTCGTTACAATATTACATGTGCATGTATATATCATATACTTAAAAAATAAATTTTGACATGTGTTTTATTTTTTTGTAAACATAGTTATATATTTTACTAGCGTTGTATCTTGCGAGTTTATTAATGATAATAAATAAGTGTAATAAAATGATGAGATGGCTTAATTTTTCCGAAATCGGCATCTTCTCTTTTAAAGAAATATATAGTTAAGCAATCGTAACAACTCGGGCATTCCCTTCACGGGGTTCATCGTTCGCGATTGATAAAATGGGCATCAAGTTCCTATTGAATGAGAAACAGGTTTCCATCGTTCAGCCATGACGGAACAATAACAATCCGCAGTCCTTTAGACAAGCGCCGAGAAGTTACGATTGCTAGTTAGCACAAGGTCTATGATCACGTGGTATATTGTTTTGATACCATAGGATCGGAAAATGGTGGCGCCCACGAGTTCGACGACAGGTCGTATTTTTCGAGTTGTCCTTTTGGTCCATGCTCCAGCCAACAAATTTCCAAATCCGTCGGTACCAAAATTAGCATTGTTACTGTCATAGTTTGTCCATAGACCCTGCAGAGAAATTTGAAGAGGAGAGACAGACTTTTTTTTCAAATTTCTCTGCAGGGTCTATGGACGAACTACGGTAGTAAAAATGCTAATTTTGGCACTGATCTATTCGGAAAAGGGTTGGCTGAAACTATCGAACTCATGGGTGCCGCCCATTGTTCTCGACCCTGCGGTGTAAATCAATATCAAAACAATATATGGTGTCCCATGGAGCTGGAGCAACAATAATTCAAAATCTATTAGAAGACATTGCAAAAGGAAAATATGAAAATATGGTTACATAGGTGCATTATTCAGTCGTTTATACAATATATTAACAAGGCCATCCCCTGAAAAATACTTTAGTTTTGCAGTTGGTGGATAGGCAATCGTTTTAGTTATTTTTAGTTGACTGGATATCAAGTTTGTACTTAAACGAAACGATAGAACAAAAAATAGCAATAGCTATTTCTAAATCGCTAATGAAAGTTTCGATTCTTTTATTCACCGATGGACATTCCCGCATTATTATCAGCATTTACTTCGTTCATAGTGTTTCAAAATTACCTTGGAGAAGTCACATACGCCATCCAGTTTGTTTCTATAAATGGAACTACAAATGTACACACCCTATTACTGTATTTTTCCCCGCCATCCCAGACGTTTTATTAGGCCCGATATACGGTACATCTTCTGTCTCTCTGTTTTACTTTTCCGCAAAAAAACTTCCTATCTTATTTTAATGGGTATATATAAGCAGAAACACCCTTGGCCTATATTCACTAACATTTTTTTCTAACTCATACTTAGACTCTGACTTGGACTCAGGCTTAGACTTAGCTGAGATGATCTTTAAATCCGTATTCACGAACGTTTTTTACTCAGACTCAACTGAGATTATTTTTTTTCGTTGATTTTCGAAATTATGTGACGTCACCAGGCACACACGCGCAAGCGTTCATAGTTTCAAAATGGCTGATATAAATATTACGGCAACCAGCAGTGGAAATAACTTAAACAAGTTTTGATATTACATGTACAAGATAACTACAATTTATCGACCTTTCTCCAATTTAAATCATTAATGCAAATATCGAAGTTTATAATAAGCAGAAACAGTTAAAATAAACAGCTTTAGACTACCCTAAGTCTACAAATTTTAGACTCAACATTTCAGACTTGAGACTAAATGTTTTTGTGAATACCATTTTGGTCGCGCTGAGTATAAGTCTGAGTCTGAAGTCTAAAATTGACTTAATCTCAGACCCAAATGTGAATACAGGTCCTTATGTCATTCTGAAACAATGTTTGCATGGAGTATCTCCACAAGAACACTTTCAGTGGGTAGCTGGGTTTGTTTTTAACATTGAACCCAAACTACATGTATCAGCAAAAATACTACATGTATTTATATAATTGTTGAAAAAAACTATAAACCCAAAAGGCCAAAGAAATAGGATTAGGTCATTTACGGTGAGTAGGTAGCGTACGTAACCCAAGACAAAACATTGGATGGCCTTACTGCACATACGTTGAAATTGCACGACGATGCGCAGTAGAATGTGCGCATGAAAATAATGACATGAAACAGGAAGTCCAAAAGTACAGACATTGTGATTTTAATAATAAAGGCCGGGTACCTATAAAATCGTCGCCACGTGACACACACAGGAACTCCAAATTACAATGGATAACCCTATATTAAGGTAGTATGCGACCTTATGACCATTATGACGTCAAAGAAAGGTCGCATACTACTAGTACCTTAATCGATGACTACCACTTTTTCTTCTCGAGAGTACTATTTTTAGCTCACCTGATTCATCAGGTGAGCTTTTAGGATCGTTGAATGTCCGGCGTCCGTCGACAATTAGTTTGTTTACACTCTAGCAACCGCAACTCTTAATGAATCGTAATTAAACTCGCATTGTATATGGCCACAATGTCTCGGCTAAGTTCGATTATGGCCAAAATCGGACAATAACTTCTAGAGTTATGGGCCCTTGAATTACAAACTGCTACATTTAGCTTGTTTACACTCTAGCGCCTTTATTTATTCACCAATCCTAATCATATTTTCAGTAAATGTGTATAACCAAAAGATCTTGGACAAGTTCGATTATGGGCAAAATCGGATCGGAACTTCAAGAGTTATGTGCCCTTGACTTAGAAAATTTGCTATATTTGAGTTTGTTTACACTCTAGCGCATTCATTTATTCACCAATCCTAATAATATTTTCAGTAAATGTGTATATCCAAAAGATCTTGGACAAGTTCGATTATAGGCGGAATCAGACCACATCTTCAAGAGTTATTGGCCCTTGACTGAAAATTTGCTATATTTTAGCTTGTTTACATTCTAGCGCCTTTATTTATTCACCGATCTCAATAATATTTTCAGTAAATGAGTATAACCAAAAGATCTTGGACAAGTTCGATTATGGGCGGAATTGGACCAGAACTTTAAGTCATTTAGAGTTATGGGCCCTTGACTTTGAAAATTTGCTATATTTTAGCTTGTTTACACTCTAGCGCCTTCATTTATTCACCGATCTCAATAATATTTTCAGTAAATGAGTATATCCAAAAGATCTCGGACAAGTTCGATTATGGGTGGAATCAGACCACATCTTCAAGAGTTATTGGCCCTTGACTGAAAATTTGCTATATTTTAGCTTGTTTACATTCTAGCGCCTTCATTTATTCACCGATCCTTATCATATTTACAATTAATGTGTATGACCTTATGGTTTTGGACTAGTTCAGTTATGGGTGGAATCGGACCACAACTTCAAGAGTTATGGGCCCTTGGATTAGAAAATTTGCTACCGTTTTAGCTTACAAGTTTAACAGTATTATACCTCCATTGTTAGTTTTGATCTCAAAATCTACGTAAAAATGATTTTTATGAGATGGGAACTATATTACCTGGTCAGTAATTATTGGCCTTTGTTCTCAGGTGAGCGATAAAGGGCCAATGTGGCCCTCTTGTTTTATTAAACAGAACCTAATGTAGAGTCGAACGTGCGTTCATGAGTTATCAGTACAATTCAACGTACACAATAGAGTAGTTTGCAGTTTCAATTTTTTTTCATTTCCTCAGCATATTTTAGTCATATGATGTGTTAGCTGGGCTGCATCGTGAAATTGAACAAAATATGAATGTTTGCATACTCGCATTCACACACTCTTTCACACGTGTCTGCAAGTTCGATAATAAAACACCCTTTGAACGTCTGCGTTTATGAACGAATGCGACCCGCCATGTTGGTTCCGAAGACAAAATCACGACATAAAATGTCTCATTATTAATGGTCATGTGACCAATCTGATTTTATTATCTTTTTCCTAAGACGAGTCTTGTTTTATGATTTTATACGATAATATTCATTTTATCGACTCATGGACTTTCGTAGAGACTATATGCCGAAGTGTTCCGAAATTACTCGGAATTTCACGAATAATGATATCCAGCTTACGTTAAAGACGTTCGCGACAGTTTCCAGTTTTTTGCACATAGACAAATAGGGAAATTGAAAACTCTTTCATGAACTTTTTTTAAAACTTTGCCTGGTCATAGCATATGATAACAGAAACATTTTAAGCGAAATAAAGTTGGGGGTTGACGAACTCGTTTTTGTGTCATCTGCCAATTTTTTCGCCAACAAACGTACAGACACGGAACTGCCATTGTGGCGATTGTGTCTAACTGACCACAAGCGGTCTCGACAGAAACTGGCGTCTAATGGAAAAAAATCTGAATTTCGATATGTTAGAATTGAACTGAATTATTCATTGAACACAATTTCAAGCGTTTGTGTTAAATCAAATGATGTGAATTAATCAGTCTGTCAGGCGGACCCTTTACCGTTTTCTCTGCACGAAATGGAATGCAAAAGGTCACGTTTTTGCACTACCTTTGAGTGGGATTTTTACTTACCAATGGCCCGAAGTTTCATTATACGGGTAAGAATTGAAGGAAATGTTGATAATAAATAAATCAGGTTGATATTAACATTGTTTTGCGATTGATCCCAATCTTGTTTTCTACCTACATATAAGGTCACTTTCCTCGAAAACTGTTCGTTAACCTGGGATAATAAAGTAAATGATTTGGCCTTATCTGACTGAAAAAAAACGTGCTATCGATACAATCCGACGTTGATTAAATATATAAAATTCCATGGCATAGTTAACATTCAGTTTAATGTAACAAGGCTTCTACAAGAAACTACAATGCCAACAGCTTAGATATTTGGTGTGTAGCATTGTTTACTACACCTCTACCAAGTGTGTTCAAATTATGGCCCTGTGGTAAAGATTGGACCGACCAAGGGGTCACTTTATTTTACCCAGACTCATGCAGGAAACATGTTTTCCCTAAAGGTCTTTTTTCTGGTGAGCGATTATAGGACCATCATGACTCTCAAGTTATATAAACAAAGGTTGACAACAATAGTTATACCATAACACGCTGCTCTTTTTTCCGCTTCTGATGATGTATAATACATAAAAATATATTTGGTTTAAAACATTGGTTTTGTCCATATTTGACATTGATATGTTCGTGCATTTGCTTAACGGAACGTACGGAATGCATGGATTAACGCATTGTAACTGTCGGAAATATATTTGTCAATAAAACTGATAAAAAAATTTAAAAGTCACAATCACCCATTGAAAACTAACAATGTAATAGGTCTACGTGACATTTGACAAGAAGCAACTAATTGCCCGAGTAAACAATTATTTACTATGACGTTATTTGATACAAACATAAAAATGGTGTGCAAAACATTATGAATTGACCTTACAAGTACGTCATTAAAGGGCGTTGGCCTATTACAAATATTGGATATACTGAAGACTGACACATATGTGAAATATTGGATTGCCGGAGACACGTACGTAGCGACGATGTGATTTCAATATCAAAGTTTACATTTTGATCAAGTTCAAAAAAGTTTAATGGTATAAACATGAATACATATCGGTCGCCATTTACAATAGCAGATGGCGATATATAAAGTAACTATAAATACAGAAAAGTATGAATACATGTAATATTAATTATCAGAGGATATTATACATCAATATACAAAACACATGATATTATTCACATTTACAAAAAAATACATTGACAATTCATTAGGATCATGACGATGACTGGTTGGAGAAATCCTAAAATTTGAAACTGTCCAGTCAAAGAACTTCCATGTAGACTAACTCAATATTGCCATCTATATTCATGAAAATATTATGATATCAAATTTCATCGACATAATACTAAAATGTAGTTCAGTTATCAATATGTTGTGGCCATATTTTGACTATTTCCGTTACCGTTACAACCACACTTTTGACTAGAGGCAAAAATTCAAATGACGAGCTTTATCTCCATATTCACATTGCAAGTTTCATTAGCCTAGCTTAAATAGTGGTTACGTTATTGTAGGTTTCATTTTTGCTTGAGTAGTGTTCGAGTTATTGTAGGATGCAGTTTGAAGCGGACAGACGGACGGACAGACAGACGGAGGATGGTAGTCTTTCTCATAGGGCGCCAGTTCTACCAGGTGTTCCACAAGTGTCAGTTTTGGGGCCTCTTCTGTTTCTGCTCTATATTAATGACCTTCCTAGTACTGTCGGATCTGACTGCCGCCTCAGAGTGATAAGACCTAACATCTGATGCCTTGAGGCTGCAGGAAGATTTGAACAATCCTTTGACATTGATAAGTGCCATATTATGCACATCGATCACTGGTCGTTCAAAGAAAAACATCAAGACTCAGTACACCCTGCACAACCATCCCTTCCTTAATCAAGCCACTTATCTAAGGACAGACACAACATATGATCTTTCCTAGTCAGCACACACAAACATGGTTACAACTAAAGCTAGACAAGCACTAGGGTTCCTAAAGCGTGAATTGCATTCAGCTTTGTGCAAAAGAAAGTAAAACTGCGGCTTATAACTCACTAGTTCGCCCACCTTTAGAATATTCCTCTTCCACTTGGGATCCATATTTAAGGAAAGATATTGACAAAATGGAGTCTGTACAAAAAAAGCGTGCTGCCAGATGTGTGACTAATGAGCACTATAAGGCACCAGGTACGATGACCAGCATTCTAACTTTCCTGAATTGGCAATCCCTAGAAAATAGGCGTACCTCATACCGGTTAATTTTATTGTACAAAATTGTCAATAACACAGTTGCACTTAAAGTCCCACATGCATATAAATTTATCGGTCGAAATAGTTTATATTTGTCTTATAACAGATGAATCCGGGGCGTTTTCTTCCCGTGCATACTTAAGGCAAGAAAAAATGTTTCCGAAACCATTATTGTATTTTTTTCAATATCATTGAAAGAAAAAAATACTATTTATAGAACAGTTTTCCCGCAGGCATATTATGCACACGGTATAAAAAGACGTCATGCGCTATATATATTTCAAGTTTACAAAAGCAAAATTCACAGCGAAATGAGTGTTTTTAGAAGAAAAAGGGGCTTGTTTCGTCGGTAATTAATTATTATCTTGGGATAATACCAGCCATTGGTTGTTTTTGGCATATATTTTATGGCAAACAGCTAATGGGACTTTAATATGAATCAGTATCTACAAAACTAGACAATCAAGACATTACCATAATCAGGCATACCATCTAGTTCAACCGACAAATGACATATACAAGTATTCATTCTTTCACCATACTGTTTATCTGTGGAACACTATACCACAAGATGTAGTCAGAGCTGACCGAGTCTCTGGATTCATGTCAACGCTGGCTTCATGGGCTGCACCATAAATATCGAGGGTTCAACGCAACAGTGTCGTAACTCATATTGAAATAAGGACAAGTTACGACAGTGTTGCACTGATCCCTCGATATGCCCTTAAATATCGAAAGGCGGAACCAAGAATTGAAATCACAACCTTTTGTTAAGTAGTCCAGCACGTTATCACACGACCTACGGTCTCTCCGTAATTGTCATCACTGTTCATATGAATAGATAAAACTTAAGGGTTTTAATGTAAAACAAATAAAACATGCTAAAATAAATTTAATAACACAAAATAAAATGTAAATTTTCATATAATTAGAAATTTGTTTTCATAAACTATAATTTATGATAAAATTGATATATAACTTACCTATCTACACAGACAGTTTAAATAACATAAATAATATAGTGTTTTATTACATCAATATACATAAATATTATTCAATTCACTTTTACAGACATTAGCACTATTTCACAATAATTTATTAGATAAGCAAAGGACATGGAGCACATGCTACTGTATCATGAATACATGTAGATTGTAAATTAATAACCAAATATTGAATATATAATAACTAAACAAAAACACTATGATTAATTAATATGTTAACATATTAATAAATTGTATATTTAAAAAATAAATATTTATTATTTATTTATGTATAATCTATTCATGATACAGTTACCTGTGACATGGGGTTTCAACAAATTACATTATGCAAGAAAAAAATTGTCGAGATAAAATTTATATTAGGGGATAAATTGTATCATGTATACATAAAGCTACAGATTAAAAGAAAGACTTATTTCCATCTAAGCATTCATCATAAAAATGAAATAAATTTATAATAAAACAGCATTTTCAGCATAAATAATAAATTCAATTACATGTACACCACACAGCACAAGACAAAAAAAACAATGACAAAAAAACCCCACCAGACTCACACACACAAACAAAACAATACGAACGGCTTTTAAAAGGTTTAAAGAAACAGTAAATATATATCCTTGACAATGCACTTCTTTCAAGTTCAGATCAACGAAATTCCCCGGAAGCATTTATTTTATTTATTTGGATTTAACACCATTTTCAACATTATTTAATAAATATCGTGGCGGGTAGTTATTCTAACCAGCTTCCCTCTGGGTTTTATTTATGCCTTAACCATTACTAACCACATTCTATCTACAAGCTTCTACCAAGCTATGTGGGGCTTCTACCAAGCTATGTGGGGTAGCTTGGTAGTAGCTTGCAGATAGAATACATATTTCAGAGGTAGATGACAATTTAACACAGGATGTAATATCTTCAGTCAAATTTGTCATGGACAGTGTTAGCCTAGCTCGCCTGGTGTTCGAACTCGTAGACCAACGCTCTAACCACTGATCTAACTGGGCGGGCCTTCTCCGGTGGCGACTGGCAACATATCTTAATACAGGTTAATATGATCAAGATAAACATCACATTAGTAAAAATGTTGCTAAGGCAGCTAGATTGAATACTAAGTATTACATTAAGTTTTTTTCTCTGAACGAAAATAAACGAAAAAAACAACAACAAAAAAACAACACTTTGTTCTGTAAAAACATCACACAATTGAAAGAGCACGTGCTTGAAGGTCACATCTTCATTTTGACAGATAATGGGACAGGTACCTTCTTGCACTGACTACTTCAATTGTTTCTACGAAATGTGTTACAAAAATATACCGTATATGAAATAACATTAACAAACACTATTCCTGCAACGTTTTGATGAGGTAAGTAAAATTAAATTAATAATTACAAATGTACATATATAGCACGAAGATATTCAGGACAAACTATACACATATACAGTGTTATCTCCCTACAACAGCCACCGATTGGAAGGACAAAAATGGCCGCTGTTAGGAGATGACTATTGTGGAGAGAGTGAAAATAGAGCAAAATATATCAATTTGAGTTGTTATTATATGTGCAGGGGTGTGGCTGTTGCTCATGGAGGTTGCACTGTATACATTTTTATCTATCAAAATCATGCACAATTTGTTCTTTGCTCGCATCGAAACGAAAAGATTTTACTGTACAAATTTCAGACTAAAAAATACAGGAATATACAGGCATAATGATCACATAACAAGTTAATCATATTTACTCTCTTGAGCATATTTTGTAAACTGCATAGGCATTTCGATTTCAAATTTCACTTTTTTCATGTAAATAAATATATATTATCAAAGAAGCAACACTACAATAGAATAATCAAGCACCTTAGAAAAAAAGACATGATACATGTACTAATAAAAGTTCAATGACATAAAACACAGAATGGCTCGTGTGACATCAATACATTACAATGTACCATAAAACTGGCAAATGTTAAAAGCAGAAACATAAATGCTCATGATTTGCAAGTGTATTTTAAGATTTTTTCAAAATTTAGGGAAAAAAGTTAAGACAAAGAGCTACACTGGTTGAATGTCTCCAACCAACTTACATATCTTGATATTGTGGGCAATATAACATAATATTATTGTGTGATGAATTAAAATGACATAATTGTTCCTTAGAAAAGCTGGAAGTGTACAATTCATTGGTCATTATTCAAAGTGTGTAAAGTTATATCTGACAGTCCTATAATTGGTAGAATAATTGCAGATAAGAACCATACCCGTGTAGACTTAAATAGGCTTATAAGTCCTTGATATTATACATTTTGATAAGCAACTATAAATAGAAATAAAAGGAAGATAACTCAGCAATAAAAAATCAACAAAACCTACCATTTTCAATGTTTCATTAGGCATAATTATCGTCTTTATCATGGCAAAATACATTGTTGTTTATACATTGTTGTTAATAAAAAGACATTGTTTGTAAAAGCTCTTTCGAGCAAACATTAGGTTATGAAAACTATGTGATTTTACACTTTTTGAAATTTATGTAGCATTTTTAGATTTTGTCCGATATAGCATTATACACTTTAAAAACTTAAAAAAGATAAGTGAAAGAGACTGAACAGCTTTACATAAAACGATACTCTTTGGTTAATTTGTTAATGTTGTGCTCTGCGAGTGAACGCTGACTGAGACGGCCGATTAATAGGTTTTGATAGCTGTGTGGCTGACTGCAATTTTAAACCATCTTCCTTTTTCTCTCCTACTTTTACACCAGCTGGTGCAGTCTGGGGACGAGTAATTTTAGGAAATCTTTGTGTGAACCAAGATTCATACTCCTCAACAGTCATTTCAACGATTTGTTCACGGCAGAATTCTATGGCGGCTGTTATATCCGGACTGCAAATCTCCCATTCTCTCAAACCTTCAAGGATCTTTATGAATTTATAAATGCTCTGCTTGCCAGTTCCTTCAACCTAAAGAAAAATAGATTGAAATCAGATACCAAAGTAAAACCTACTGCTCCTTGTTAAGGCAAAAAACTAAATTCCTGGAATCGGGTAACCCAAATGACCACATTTTTACGGCCGAACCCAGACTGTTTTCCAGTTCCTGCCAATATATTCATACGAAATTACAAACTATATCTCAGAACAAAAACTATAATAGGAAAAAGGTCTTGGTGATGTTAGGGGGAACCAGGAATTTATTTTTTTGCCTTATAAATATCGACATCATATGAATGTTTCACAATTTGCAATGTGACATGCAGTTGAAATAGTGACGTCATAAGCACCTCTAAAGAAGCAACATATAGTAACTATAGTAACGAACAAAACATAAACATATCAGACTGAAAATGTTTTCGTTGGATTTCACTGACGCTTGAATAAGAAAACCTTTTACTCAATTGTAATTTTATAGCTTCATGCATTTTCAAATTTTCAGTTTCAATTTTCGTTCATTTTGTGTATATACAGAGACAAAAATAACAACATATGTAGATTGGTTTGATGCCATGGTTGTTAGTGAGGGTACTTGTCATTATATTATGCATGATAACAAACAGTACAAAACAAACATATATGTGTTGCATAAAGTAATTAATTGGAGTCTTTCTATTTAAATATAAAACATGTAATTCTAACATCAGTGAACTCCAAAATATTACATATGAACTCCGAACTGCCAATGTTACATATCGTTAGTCTTACATAAAAAAGATACTATGAAATTCAGTCCTCTCGTTGAAGGTCGGTGATAAAGCAGGGCATAGAATTAATATATACAAGACACAGAACATAATACTAAAGCTGATAAGCACATATAATACATGATATTTAAGTCAATTACGAACATTCAAACACCACAGCAAACACATAACAACAAAAAGTGAATCCTATCTTAAAATCAAGTGTGTTAGCTATATGTGCCCTTCGATTTCATGTTTCTGCTCGGACTCTATCAATATTGCTTTCATAGAAAAACAACACAACGCAACAGTGTCGTAACTCATATCAGGGATGCTATATATGTATTATAGCATCCTTGCCCATATTGAAATAAGAACAAGTTACGACAGTGTTGCGCCGAGCCCTCGAAATGCTCATTGGAAACATTCTCAATTTAAGTTTTAAAAGCATTTGCACGAAGCCTTACAACAAAATAATTCATTTGGCGAAGCACAAACACACTTAATTTTAATGAAGTTCAAATTATTTTTCAAAGAATGACAAAGAATTTGTGTAATACTAAACAGTGAGTGTGAAATATTACAACCAACATACCACTTCAAATATATTGCCTATCAATACTTTTCAAAAAGCACCCCACAGATAACACCCATTTAAGTGAATTTCCCTCCGAACTATCCCCAGTTGAATACTCTTCCCTTGAGATGTACCCCATGTAGACATGCTTCCCAAAAATCGTCCCCCCTCTCCAAACGAATCCTTGTCAAAAATACTTCTTACAAAAGGAACATATCCAAACGTTTCAAAATTCTTAATATAGCCCTAACAGATGTTTATCCTTCGAACAAAGTTGCTCTATGAAAACGTGGTAAGGAATTCATGTAAATGAGAAACAAAGAAGTAAGTTTATAGATCTCTAAAGATAAAAAGCCATATCAAGGCTTAGCTAGGATAATCTATGGTGACACGATGATATAGGAACTAAGGAGGTGTTGCTAGTGAAACAAAGAAACTTTATTTCAAATATTTATTTAAACAGGAGAGCTTTGAGATGAGCTGAGGATCCAATTTAGGGACCTACATGCAATAAGAACAAGAGGTATTGGCCAAACATGCACCAACTAGAGTGTGATTTTCTGTTATTGATTGGACAATGTGTTATGAACGTCAGAACAAGGTGATGGACCGACCGACAGATTGAAAACTGACGAACATGTGCAAAGCAGTTTACCCCTTGCTTTTAAAGGGTTTTGAAAATTGGACCACTGACTATCTAAAACAAGAAGTGTTTGTGAAACATGGATGCCCCCTAGTATGACCTTGACCTTTGACCTACTGACCTTAAAATCATTAGGGGTCATCTACATGTGGTGACCAACCTCCAAATCAAATCTGAGGAGCTTAGGCCCAAAGTTCTCTAGTTATTGCCCGGACAAAGTTAGGTTGCGCCCGGCGGACTGACCGAAATGTGCATAGCAATATACCCCCTTTTCTTCAAAAGGGAGTATAATAAGATATGTTGTCCTACCAACACAGGTTGTCAGATAATTCACAAAAAGTAATTCAAGTCAAGATTACCAATATTAGTCTAAACAAATAAATCGAAGCTGAACATTAACACATTCAATGGCGATCAAGCCACAGGTTTTAATGTTATTGAGAGACTTAACATAAGACACAAATGACAAAGATAGTGATATTTCTTTCCTGTCTTAGGTCTGATACATATAGGGAGCCACCATTACTGAACATAGAACATGTTTTAAGGACACTAATAAAAAAAATTGAGACAATGAGGGAAGGGGAAAATAATAAATTAATGAAAAATTCAATTGAAGCAGTCAATTTAGAAACTGACAAATGATACATTAACGTTATGAAGCAAATGAAATCAATGATTATTTAGAACATTTTAAAGCAAAGCAAGAGCTTGTAGAAGATTAAGACCAAGAAGTAAAGATAAAACGAAGTAAAGATAAAACGAACAAAAGATCAGACACAAGACATTTAAAAAAAAGTGAAGATTCAAAAGAGACTAAATTTCAAAACATATACATAAAAACCTAAATATAGAATTTGAAGTAGCAAATGACGAAATTGCAGCAGAAGAGAACAGTGGTATTGGAGAGAGATAAAACTCTACATTTTTCATTTTTTAAAACAGTGAAATATATGTGCAAGTAAATCATATAAAATGTGGAGACTACATCATAGGGTCAATCATGCAACAAAAAGTATATCGACTATGAAAATGGACAATTCTACCAACCAATACTTTTTCTATAGTGCTGCCCTTGCGATGAGTGTATGGCTAAAATCAACAACAAAACAACATAATGTGTTGGCAAAGAAATTAAAAGGCACCATAATGACATAAAGACCAGCATATGATAACATCTTAAACTTGACAAAAAATAAACTAGAAATGTATACGCAGGGTGTAGATGCCCCCCCCCCCGATGAGAGCTAAGTAAAGAATGGTTATAACTCCTGTGAAAATGTTTGGATTTGAATAGAACTCGGCATTCACCTGTATATTATTATTACACACCTTCATGTAAAATATGAAACCAATCCATGAAATATTTCTCGAGTTATCGCTCGGAAACCAAAATTTAAATAGACAGACACCAAAAATTGGACGGACGACAGTCCGGGCGTAACACTTTATTCCCTTGGCGGGGGCATGAAAACTGAAAACTAAAAGCAGGAACAAACATGGATCTCGTCTTTTCTAGTTAGGACCCATAATATTAGTTCAATAATTATTAAATTGATCAAATTGCAATAGAACAAGGGACATGCACTGCAATTATCTCAAGATAAAGGGGTTATGACAATTAATTACTCTGAAAAGCAACTTCAAATCAAGAGTTACTGACTTGTGTACTTTAAATCAATTGTCGGCAATGTGAATAGTGGCAACTCATTGACAAAAAAGATATATATCTTACCAAACCCATCTTTCCAATTCTCTGAAGAATTTCATTTTTTTTATTTTTAAAAAATAATATTTATTTACTTAAAAGTTAGACCATGCAGGCTTTAGAACAATTAATCAGACTGTTAGTACATTCTATGCATTAAAATATTAGCAATATAACAGAAAGAATTAAGCAAATGAATCATCTGATAAACCTCCTTTGGAAATATACGACATTGGTAGTATTGTATGTTCTGCTCATGATTAAATACAACAAAATACCTTACCAAGCCAAAATTTCCAAGTTTCTGAAGAATTTTTCCATAGAACCATTCCTGTTTTAATTCAAGTGGAATCTTTTCCATCAGATCTGTGTACCTATAAACATTCAAATATTAAGATTTGTGTACCTATAAACATTCAAATATTAAGATTTGTGTACCTATAAACATTCAAATATTAAGATTTGTGTACCTATAAACATTCAAATATTAAGATTTGTGTACCTATAAACATTCAAATATTAAGATTATCATTAAGTTTGTCACATCAATTATTGGTAGTTCCTCCAGCGTATTGAATAATAATGTATGCATGTGGTGATTCAAGACATGCTATTTAATTACTAGAGCTTAGTCACAGAGATGACTAATACCCCCCGCTGCCGCTATGACACTAAGAATGAATGTCTAATCACTTGTGTATAAGGCGCATGTTATACCATCCAAAATTGAGTACAAAAATCAGGTGTGTCATAAACATAGGTGTAGATTTCAATCTGATTTGTCTGCAACTAAAACAGTCAAAATCGGGACAAACTGAATTAAGTGCTTTACTGATATGATCATAGCAAATGGCATGTTGAAACATCTAAGGGAAACAACTAGTTTACTATACATACCAGTTGCCTTTAGCTGTAGATTTTTTCCGGTCGTTTATAGGTTTACGCATTCTTTGCCAGCTCTGTGTTCGCATGTCTTCGACGGCACGATGGAAGCTGCTACGATGCCTCATACCTTGTAGACTGACAAATTTGCTCTGACACACGGTCATACGCTGGCTAAAAATGATAGAAAAGAAAAAATCACAATATTAAAGATATCTTATATGATTTTTTTTTCTTATTCAAGCCATTTGACTACATTTGTATTGAATACTATTCTGACATTGATTTGCTATTAAATCAAATTACTTATAATTAATGGGGTAGCAAATGTTTGTAATTCAAATTTAATGGCCATTAAATTATATTGTATTATAATCAATGGGCTTAATTTTTCAGTTCTGTTTGTACTTGAATGAAACTTTTGCATTTTTGACATCATCTTGTAATGATACTAAGATGAGAAGAAAGTTTTTTTGAAACATAAAAAGATAACCAGCACAATCTAAGAACAGTCAGACCTGTGTTATAGCGGCCACTTCTGAATAAAGGCCATTCTTTTAAAATTTGTCATTTATTATTTAGAACAAAAGGATCTTCGAATAAAGACCACCTGTCAATACAGGTAAAATTTTATCTTTCTCAAAGGCGGCCTTTGTTCACAGGTTTGAGTGACAGCAAATTAAGATTTACCTCTCTTTATGGTCCAAGATATCATGTAGAGTTAACGCTTTTTCTTCCCTTGTTTCTGCGAACGAGTTGTGCAAATCAGCGCACAAAGTGACCTTCTTGCTGCTAGGCAACCCAGCTTGAAAATCCATCAGTGCAGGAGAACTGAAAATTGTTAGTCATACCCAAATTCTTAATAATATACAGTTTACAATTATAAAGGTAAGAAATTTTCTATTATTTCAAGTATAATCAAAGTACTGATGGAAGGCAATTTTATGATGTACTACTCAACCTTTAACTTATCACTTTTTCGGTTCTTAAAGCTTGAATATTGCCAGTTTAAACATACAGACTGAAAATTAAAGACCTATGCTATGCATGGATACTGGTTAAACAGGGAAAACAATAAATCTCTCTTGGAAAATCAAATGGTCAAATATTTCGAAATATTGATTATTCTGATTAAACTTTAGAAGATTTTTTGTTTCAATTTACTTTCGTATACAATCTTTTTTATATATTTGGTCTGATTCACTTGAGCGTCATCAAATTATACTGTTATGTGTACAAATTTTATGTTCTAGTGGCCACGCCGGTAGACACTGTGACATAGGAATGTGATAAATTGCCTTCAAAAAGTGCCAGGTCACAAAATACACCCGTCAAAATTCATTTTTCAAAGCATCTAGGGGTATAACTCAGAACTGCCACGGCTGATGGGGCTGGTTATCACACTTGACCGAGATATCATGGCCATAAACATTTCAATGAAGTTTGGTGAGGATCCGAATTAAACTGTTTGAATTAGAGAATGGATGCCATTGTGGACACCGCCCGCCCAGGCGTATAAAAAGACTTTCATCATCAAACACAAAATGTAGTTTAGATAATAAACATTAAGGATATTATTGTTTTTTTATGATCGTTTAGCTATAAAACATTTTCATTTAGGGACTACTTCTTAAAAAAAAAATTGGAAAAAAAGTTCTGCCCATCAACAAATCATTGAATATTTTATTTTTTAATGTTAGTTGAAATTAGGTATGTTTAAGTCTCAAATAAATTATTATTTTCAGATTGCCTGGACAGTACTACTCTAATATCTGCCATGACCTCAGACTTTTCAATACTAGTAGGCCCGTGGAACAGTATTCCACTATTTCACCTTTTTTACTTTTCCATACTCTTTCAAGGACCCAGAAAAAAGAGAATACATGGTTGGTACCGGAGATGGAGAAGGTTTAACCGGTGACTGAGAAAGCGCATCATGAAGAGCTTTAACGAGCCAAGATTTGCATTTGCAGCGAACAAGATAAACCTTCTCCATCTCCAGCACCAACCATGTATTCGATTTATCCTGCTATTTTCATTACCCGCTAATCTAAGTACAACGACATTTTTTACTGAACTTCATACTTTTATGCCAAATTATATGTGACGTAACATACACTAATGTCTTTTCATTTATGACATGACTTATGACATCACACAGAGCTTTACGACCTTTAATGAAAACGACACTTTTAAAGGTTTCATATTTAATACTCAAAGATAGCATTAAATGCATTTTACATGTGACAACAAGTATAAAATCTCTGTTTAACAGAGCGTGGGAATAAATGAAAGTAATTCTTAAAATGATTTGTATACTTTTTTTAATCACATGATGCATTGACTGGAGATAGATAAGTTTATCTGGCAGGGCTTTCTCCTGCACCTATTGAGCATGCATGATTGCAGGATAAAATAAATCCCTGGCCTACATGTATCAATCCTATATATGAGTATATGTAACTTATACAAGCCATTCTTTAAGGCTTTACCTATAAAATGCTGACAACTAAATGACAATTTGATGAAAAATATTGCTTCATCATCAACATACTATTCTGTGGTATTGATTACGTACGTCAGTGTGCTTAGATCTGGTTAAAATGGCTACAATACGAAGTCTTATTTCTTAACTAACAGGCCGTTAATTAATTGAAAACGTCATTTTCATAACTGATAATAAATATCAGAGCCATTACGAAGACCAGCAGTTTGTTTTGAACAAAATGAATCATTGCTTTGCGTCATTAGCATGTTTTCCACACCACGTGGAATGAGTTTCTAAAACAAATTGAATCAAATCGAAAAAAATTTTGTTCAGCAAAAATTTCAAGTCTAACTCCTATTTGGACCATTAAGGTAAATGCGTTTTGCATGATAAGTATTAAGATTAAGGCAAAGTTGTTTCGATAGTAGATTAGCTGCAAATGATATTGAATGGAAACCAAATCAAAGTACTGAAAGTACTCATGAAAACTGAACTTACATAGACTTGCACTGCAACAGTAAACAGGGATAAGTTTAACAATTGCAGGGTGGATGTAGATAAACGCAGAACTTAGGTCCACAAAGTCATATCTTACATGTATCCTAACTAAGATTTAAAGCCCCATTAGCTTTTTTCTTGAAAAAAATATGCAAAAAACAAGCAATTGCTTATATTATCCCAAGATGATAATTACGGACGAAATGAGCTCTTTTTCTTCTAATACACTCATTTTGCTCTGATTTTTGCTTTTGAAAACTAAAAAAATATAGACCGCGTAATGTCACTTTATGACTTATGCATAACATGACTCCGACACATCCCGATTGACAGTAAACAACATGGTTGACTCGGGAAGTAGTATGTCGTCTACTGTGAGTATATTGTCTATCTTACCCATCCATTATCGTAATATTTTTCATGATACTCAACAAATAAATGTAAAATTAATAAACTTCAAGTAGCACAATCATAATCTTCCGTCAAAGTAGAAGTGACGTGACAGGCGCATGCGATTGAAAATTATAATAGACTGTGGGAAAACACAGCTGTTCTATAAATAGTTTTTTTTTCAATGATATATGACAGTGGTTTCGGAAACAAATTTTCTTGCTATAAAGTATGCACAGGAGGAAAACACACCTGATCCCTCTGTTATAGGACAAACAGAAACTATCACGACTGATAAATTTATAAGCTTAAATTATGGGACTTGAAAGGATATTTTCAAACATACAAGGTTTTGGGGTTATACTTTAGATTATGCAAGCACATGAAAATTCATATAAATCAGTTTGTTTTTTGTGCCTGTTGTCATGGTCTCAAACAAGACAAGGTAGCCCAACAGACCTGGGTGTCAATTGATATCAAGAATTTCAGCCATGATAGAAAATCTTAAATCTAAATATCATGTCACATCATCTTTATAAACATATCAAGTCCTTAGGCCATTGCACTTGGGTCTGTTAGCCATTGCACTTAAGTCTTTTTCGAAATCAGTCAAGAATGACAGAAATGCAGTAAAACCTGTGTTAGCAGCCACCCTGTGAAGAATAAAGGCCAACTGTCATTAAAGGTCACTCAATTAAATACCATTATTAATTTATTCAACCAAAATAACTCTGTATAAAGGCCACCAGCCAATAATGGCCACATTTTGTCTTTTCCAAGGGTTGCCTTTGTTCACAGATTTGAATGTATATAAAAAGACACTTGAGGTCTTGGCTGATTGGAGAATCAAGCTGAAGACATACTTTCTGGTAAAACAATTTATGACATTAATCTATCAGACATAAATCAAACTGGAATGTAAGATACATACCTCATTGGTCTTATCAGGTGAGCATTGGCACGTAAATATTTTGATGTCATCTTCTCTTCTTCACCAAGAGCAACAGCAACTTTATGGTCTAAACGTTTCTCCTAGTAAAGAAGAATTAAAAACAACAATGAACAAATCTTCACAAGACAGATTTTATTCTATACAAGAAGTGTTTGTGAAAAACTGGTGCCCCCTGTGACCTTGACCTTTGACATATTGTCCAGAAAATCAATGGGGTCATCTACATGTGCTGACCAACCAAATCTGAAGAGCTTAGGCGATATCATTCTCTGGTTATTGCTCGGGCAAGGTTTGGTAATGCACCAACCAACCCACAGACGGATGGACCTTTGGACCAATAATTGTGCAAAGCTATATACCCCCTTTTTTCATAAGGGGGCCTAATAATGAATTACTGTTGTCATCTGAAGTAAGGCATAAATAAAATTTGTTTGTTTTGTGTTTCTGATTACATGCTTATTAAGAATAGGGTAGGTAGGTCAGGTTTTTTGGCGCTTGAAAGCATGTGGGAATGCAAAAATGGATAAAGCGCATGTTTCCTTATTCAGACCTGATATAAAGTCTAGATTCCCAAGAAAAATCCGAAAGTTGGGTAACCAGAAAAAAACAATTCTATAAAGAAAAAAAATATGTTTTTCTTCAGATTATCAAACCTCAGTTTCTTCCTTCTTTCGTTTCTTCTGTTTCTTCTTCTTTCCATCCGATTTAGCTCTGAAAGAATGCATTAAATTTTCTTTACATAAAAAACAAAGAAAGTAGTGTGACCTCTCCGAAGCAACACCCTTTTAGGAGAAGTATAATTATGTTGTTGTTCAGAGGTTGTTGCTATAGAGAGGTTAAATTAATCGAAAGTGATTCATGAAAATTTGGTACATTGGAATTAGTAAGAATTTGTCCAGGAGTAGATGTTGTCATTCAGGAATAGACAAACTGCTCAATCATATGCGGCAGACAGATTTGTTTTTAAAAGATTATGCCAGATTTGTTTAAAAAACAACTTACTTCTTTTCTGGGGTTGGAGTAGTGGGTGGGGTACTTGATGGAGATTTATTTTCTCGATCCTTCTTGCTATTGTCTTCTTCAGTCTTCAGGCTTTCGTAGTATTCATCAAGAAACTTGAAGATACCTAAGTCACATAAAGATACATCAAATAATCAAAGTACTTATGGATACTGATCTTACATAGACTTGCATGGCAATATGGAATGGGAACTAGTTTGACAATCACATGGAGGTTATAGAAAAGTGTAGAACTTTAGTCCGCATCAAAATCCATGGGCCCCGAGCAAGTGACTGCTATTGAAATCTGAACTACAGTAAAACTTGTTCTTCCAACCTGTGACCTTTTACAAGCGACCTCATGTCTTGTGCTACCGCTCTCTATTCCTCCCAAGAGTTTTTAAACGTTAATTTAACTTAGTTATGCGACCACAAGATTGTCGGCAAACCGGAAAATTTTATGTTTAGAGGAATGGATAGCTGTGATAAATCAACCTTTAATTCAGGAGCAAGCTCAGAAATTTCCCTTCTGGTCTTCTAAACTGTGATTTCTTTTATCTGAACAGCATGTTAACTCTTCAAAGACATTTTTTTATGTTTGTATAAAATAATCATTTTTAAAGCAATAAATTAAATGTTTAATATTTTGTTAAGATTTAATGTACAAAGTACTGTTTTTAAAATGCTAAGCCACAGTTACATTTGTCTCTGTATAAAATGTTTAACTGCCTAATTAAATGTACGTGGTTTCAAGCTATTTCATAGTATGTAACGCAAATCCTTAGTTAAGAGACCACCTGTCATCAGAGACCATATTTTAGTTCTCCCTTGAATGGTCACTTAAGACAGGTTTTACTGTATAAACATTTATAGTGGAAGACATAAATTCAAAACCAGGGAGCAATCAAGGGCCATAAAAGGGAGCCAAGAGGCCATTGACTCAGCTTTGGTTGCATTTGATATTTTGACCTTCAAAATGAATAACCTTGACCTACTTTTGTTGTACATGTGATCCTCTTCTTCTTCGACACGAGGTGAAAGGTCATCGTTACGAACTCCTAATGTTGACATATGACCTGCCAGTGCATTTAAGCCTGTAGAATAGAATCATTTAAGGAGTTTGAATACCTCAAAGATAAAAAACTTGAAACAAACTGAACACATCGGTCGCTCATGTTTGAAGCCATACTTCTTATTTCTTCCACTATTGCTAATGGCTGTATGAAAGCTCCAAACCAGATTTTATATGTATTTATTATAAGACGTGACTATTCAAACCCCAAAAATTTTTTAATCAAATCTGTATGTAAGAATTTTGAATATCTGAACAAAAAGCTGACAATTTTAACTAAAACTCATGCAATTTGTCAAAAAAGCTGCACATGTATATCACAAAAAGCTGCAGCAGGTAAAAAGTAAAATTGTTGGCTATTTCTCAAATGTTTTATTGTACAGTGTATAAAATAAGACATTTCTTACAAATATGAATCAGAATGCAGCGAGAGATACATAAGTATCCATGGCAACCATAAATCTTTTTGTGAAATAAAGAACATAACAACTATATTGTAAAAATGAATCATGCGTACAATTATGTAAGTTTAGTTTGGTCAAACATACATGTGCTGAAACACGGGAGTCAAATCCACATGTGCTAAAACATGGGAGTGATGTTCAAAGAAGAATATTTGAATGCACATGTACACAGCAGGTAATAAAAGCCACACGTTTTGTTAACATATGCCACAAACACACATGCAAACACATGCACACACATGCACACACGAACATTTTAAACTACGCAAAACAATGACAGAAGAAAAAAAAAACTGTGAAAATGCCAAGGCAAACTGTCAACAAAACCTTGACAAGCATGCATCTTCAATTAAGACAATGTTGCTATAACAACTTGAGGGATTGAAAACCAATATTTGCCGGTCCAGACCAAATTTCTACTTCTTGTACCATAGGTTAAGTAATGGAAAATGGTAAAAAGTTGTGACTAACAACCACTAATACAGTACAACCTACCTAGAGCGGCCCTCTCTTGAGCAACAACCTCTCTTCAACAACCGCATGATTTTTTCCCACTGCACGACTTTACTATTAATTTAACCTCCCTAGAGCAACAATCTCTCAAGAAAAACATAATTTTACTACTCCCAAAGGGTGTTGCTTTGAAGAGGCTGCACTGTATATCATACTGGATTATGAGACTGCCTTGATATCAAGAACTATTTGGTCACAAAATAATTTTTGTTATCAAGGTACCAATATATAATGGTATTGTCATACTTGGATAATGAAATAAGTACAATAATAGACCACTTTTTGTTGTACCTATATTCTGTTAGTCTAAATGATGGTCTAATTTGCATCAAAGGGTTTACTGTACATATGTCCCAAAGGTTTTATCACTGTTTTTTCAGCGGGTTTATGTAATTTTTTAACAATATTACAGTTATACACGGTGACCAGTTCACCTAAACCATTTTCCTGGACTGTATTCTTACCAGTACTAACTTACCCGTTCACATGAAGCCAGCAACTTTTCCTCATACAGAGGAAAATTGACTTATTGGTCTTTTCAATAGAAAAGTTACAATGACCTGCCAGGACTGGGGTTGTCATGGATCGTCAGGTTCCAAATCCAGGACACTAACCACTGGACCTGATGGCTGTAGCCCCTAACTGCCACCACTTAGTTACCAGACCCATACTGTATCAATGACAGTACTAGCAGTTGTAACACATTGATTTCTTAAATAAATGGTGTCACAACTGAGTAAATTAGGGGTCTTCAATTTGAAACAATGAACAATTTTATAAGATATATACAAATGAATTCATTATACACAGGGGTTCATGTGACGCAAGATCTATTAGGGTGATTTTAGTTGCCAAGTCTTAATATTTAGATATTAAAGCAATGTACACCTGCCAAGATATGTTAAGAAATTGTTTTTGTTTTCATGGCCATTTTCTAAAAGCTCGATAATTAGTTTTCCTTGCATGAGATTGCTTTTCACGCTCAAACATGATCATTTTCTCACAAAGCTTGACGTCTGTGAAAAACAATATCTTGAAACTCAGGTTTTCTTAGTGATCTCCAAACTAATGAGTTGCCATGGTGATAGTACCATAGTTTTAAGAATTGATCCTTTTAATTGAATACTTCACAATATTTATCAAAATATATACTTTTAAGATGTTCATGCACAATTCAACAAAATAAAAAAGAATTATCGAGACAATTTGAGGGCTCAGCGCAACACAGTCGTAACTTGTTCTTATTTCAATATGAGTTATGACACTGTTGCGTTGAACCCTCGAATTGTCTTTTTTCATCTTTACACAGATACAAAATGGATTTTTATATAAAAAAAATAAATAATTATAGGGACTGGTTTAAAGGTACAGAATACATTATGTACTATAGCTATAAATAAAGGTTTTATGGTCAGACATCAACAAAAACCTATAGGAAGATTGCATTCAAATCTAAAGGCTCATCAGTCAAAGACATCAATATAATATTATGCTATGGACAGAAAAATAGTCATGTTAACGATTTCCCAACCGATGCTACTTTTTGTCATGAACTCTAAAGTTTCATAAAATAAAATCCAAAGTACAAATTTTTTGACAATGACTGTATCTCATATTCTTAAAAAGTTAGAAATAAAATTTCTAAAAACCCACCAAAATTTTTTTTCGTCAATTAACCTAAAACATGACATTTTTTCCCAAAGCCTGGTGCTAATCACAAAAGCAATTATTGTGTCACTTGGCAGGAGTTATTGGGGTAAAACACATTGTGCATGGGGAAATATCAGGCGGTGGTTTTACCTCCACGCATCTTAAGCTCCAAAAACTGACCCAAACTCGCTGCACCGCCCAATTGGGATTGCATTTTTTTCGATTTTGAAGTCTGGCTGTTTTTGAATATGTTGAGAGCATTGGATGTTGAGTCTTTTGTCACCAAAATTTTTGTAGGAGTTGGTGATTTAGTTCTTAAATCAGCGGGACCAAGTTTGAGATTCGGCGGGGTCGGTGATTTAGATCGTGAATCATCGGCTAGTTTACGATTAAAGAAGGCCCCTAATTTCGTAGCAGGGGATGGAGCTGTGTAAGGTTCATTCGGATCTTTGAATGGTTCACCGTGATCTATGGAGTCCTTTTTCAATGTCATGGCAATTTGTCCATCATTGGAATTATCAGAGTTTCCACTCGTAATTGAATCTGCTTGTTCAACGGTCAGTTTGGGTTTTAATAAAGAAGCTAACTTTGACGGTACAGGGGAGGTAACTGAATGGTCAATGTTATTAGTCTTGGATCGGAGCAAATTAATCATTTTTGCTGTTTGAGATGGTGAAGGGCCTCGCTCTGGAAAAAGAACCAAAATCAGACATATGTTTAATTCTGCTGAGTATCTTGATAAAACAAAATTTATACAATTTACCCATTTTTTTACCCATTTGAATCAAATTCATGAAAAAATGATTTTTTCTGGAACCATTCTTGCATACTTCATGAATAGAACATTAGACAAGGGAAGGAATTAATGCAACAATCTGACAGTAGTATACAAGGGTTCCTGGATTCTGTACCAGTACTAACCCTGTTCTACGCAAGTGACTTTTCAGAATTAATCACTCAATTTAGCGGTGGAGGTCTGTTGAGGTCATTATCTCTTCGACCAAAATATCTCAGAGAATATGACTGTGGTATACCCTAGGGCTTGATCTCATGCACCCAAGGTCTGCTGACCAACCTCTCCCATTTAATGAGGTAAACAGACAGAGCAAATCATTTCAACTGAACCAAAATTATTAGTTTTGAGTTTCATATAAAAATCAATAAAAGATAGTATCATACTGACAGTGATTAAAACAATAAATGGTGAAATACTGCATTTCGAGGGCTCAGTGCAACACTGTCGTAACTTGTTCTTATTTCAATATGAGTTACGACACTGTTGCGCTGAACCCTCGATTTGAAAGAACAAGATCTTTAAATAATTACAGTAAACCCCTGAAAACTGGAATTCTTTGAAAATCGGACAATTTTTCAAGTCCCATTCTTTTATGGAATTAATATATAAAAAAACTCTGAAAACTGGAATTCTCAGAAAAAACTTTTGGTCCTATTGGGAAAGGATCCAGCCTTCAGGGGTTTTACTGTTCATAGTCTGATCCTGAAAAAAAATCAAAGTACTGGGTAATTCCAATATCAAAATTAAAAACATTTAAATACATGAAGACACACATAGAAATTGGTAAAATACTGAATTCAAAACTAAATAATTATAATTTGTATAAATTCTTACAGTGAAAATACCTTTTTTTCTACAGTTACTGTTAGGAGCTTTTTCATACTTATTAATAAAAAGGGTTAAATTCGCTGAAAAGCTCTTAACTTTATTAGATTGCCAAATCAGGCTGAAAATATAAATACGTTTGTTTGGAGTGCTATGACCCAGAATTTTAGCACTGGGTAGTTATAGGTAGGGATTTTTTTACTATATAACAATTATAGTAAAAAAATTGTCCCTAAAACATTTTATTTGCAAGGATTTTCGTGAGTTAAGGACAGAGCACTCCAAAAAAACTTATTTTTATTTTTTAGCCTTGATAAATTTATTGTACTAATATTATAGCTGAGTAAAAACATATTCTAACAAATCTACTAATTAATCTAAAATTATCAGTTTCTGACATAATTATCATTTTTAAATATATTTTATGTTAACATCTTTTTTATTCTATTTCATGCATATTCGAGTGTTTTAATATGTGTTCATTGATTTTAGCATTATGTACATTGATACCTCGTGTAAAATACTTTAGTTGTAGCAGTAAAAGCCTGTAACAGAATCATAGTTTTACAAATGGTTTTAAAAAAGATATCAAAGGGAAACAACTGTGAATCGTACAAAAATCACATCATTAATAATAAAAGAAAAATTCGATTTTCTTAGTTTGGTTTCAACGCCATTTTACTAACTGTACAAAAATCACAACACTAGTAATAAAAAAAAATTGGATTTATTCACTTGGGTTTAAAATGTGTTTTTTCAACAAATTTTTCAGCTGGCCCATGCAATAGGGGTGAAACTATAATACCTTTAATACCAAGGAATCATAAGAAAAATGGTCTGCAGCTTCTAATAGATTAACTTATTAATTAAAGGAATTTTTTCTAAGGTAGGGGAAGGGGCATTTTGCTTAAATTTGGGGGAAAATAATGCATATTTTTAGCAAAAGGAGAAGAAAAAACTTGATGTAATTTGAATATTTTGGGAAAACTGCATGATTTTAAAGAATTTTCCTGAGGGGAAGACACCTATTAATGGCCCCTGTTATAAAAGGGAAAAAAAGCCCTGAGTCTAAAAATATCAGTTTCTGATATAATTACCATTTTCTAATATATTTCATGTTGACTTTTTTCATTTTACTCTGAAAAACCTATCAGTATTATCATGCAGTATGACAGTATATTAACATTTATATACTATACATGGTAACTTGGAAAAACTTCAACAGCATTTTGTTTGCTTTGTCATTTGAAATAAACAAAATCATATAAGCTTACAAATTTAAAACAAATGAGAAAATCAAAATCATTGAAAATTGTGAAAACATTGCGAAAATAGTGATAGAAAGCAATTAATGAGGTACAATAAAGTTAATTAAGATACATTGAAATTGATCTCGCTCAGAGATGAACAGGTTTCATATTTTACGAGTGTGTAAATATTATCAAATATTCAGTTATGCTTGTTGGAAAAGATATCCCAAAATGATATCCTGAAATGATATTCTAAAATGATATCCTGAAATGATATACTGCAATTATATCATAAAATGATATCCTGAAAATTAAAGATGATAATAAAATCTGTTAATAATTGCCAATTGAGTCCAAAATAATAAAATACTGCCTTTAAGCGCAGTTAGGATTTCATTCCAAGAATAATTTGGCCTATCATACATTTGAATAAAAAAGTTAAATCTGTACACTATATTCATTACACATGCAGGCAGTACACATAGTTACAGACTTCTGCTGGTAAAATAACTTCTAATAATAAATTCTACTTAAAATAGCCTATTATAGGACATTTTCTACGCTTTTCACATAGACATGTATACTATATATGCAGTATAAAAACTGTTACACTGAATTATTTTTAGCTTTGCTTATCTGAGGCCATTTCAAGGACAGATAATTCACAATGAAGGAAAGCAAGACCTTTATTTTCATTTTTATGTAACCAACTTCTTTTCATGTCATCATGCAAAATTTCAAGAATTGGTAAAGAGTTGTTTGTTTATTTTTTCCTTCTTTATCTTAAGAAATAATGCCAATTTTCTTAAAAAGTGGCATAATATTGAAGAATTTTCAGTTCCTTTAAGCCTCAACAGAAAAAGGTCATAAAAATGTTAAATGGAATTAAAAGAAATTTTGTTTCCTGACCAAGAATATAATGAAAAACATTAACCAAAAGTTCAAATATGGTATTTGAAATTCAAATTCAAGCTGGGCACTGGTGACTCAAAAAAAACATTGGTGAACCACAATGTTTTTCGCTTAAAAGTTTCTGTTATCATAATTATGCTATATATATTGATAATGCAAAGTTTAAAAAAATTCTGTTCATTCTGCCTATTTATCATGCAATTGCCATGGTAACTGCCTGATAACACATGACCTGAGAACATTATGTGTTCTCAGGTCAATAGGCTGCTAGTAGCCTGAGAACACTTTTTGGCTCCGCCCACAATGATGGACTACTTTCATAAATATGAATGGAACATTTTATTTGCTAAATTATAAAAAAAAGATTTTTTTGTTAAAGAAATTTATTTCAAGAAGTATAAAAATAGTATATTTGAACACAAATTATCATAAATAAAAACAAAGAATCATCAAGAAATGCTTATTTATGCAACTTAACAAAATACTAAACTTACATCAAAGAAAAAAAATGGGAGCAACGTTGGAACGTCGACATGTGATTTACTAGAGAATCGTGTAAAACGTCATAGAATGACGTCATTTTGTTCAACCGTGCGCAAGGTATTTCCCGCAAAATTGTGTAAATTTATTGAAAATTGAAGTTATATGGACGAAAATAATGCCGATCAAGCAGTAAGAAAATAATTCTACCATTACTTATGAGTTGTAGATAATTGTTAACTAATGATTTATTTAATGTGAAATTAAATTGTTTGATCCATGAGAGCTTTTTTTATTATTTTTCCCAATTGTAGTGAACTATTTATCTGCGGATGTTGACTGTTCAATGTGATTTGCTGGGAGACCGTAATAATCACACTAGCGAATTAAACGCTAAATTTCAGGTGAAATGACACTAAATAATGCTCCGAAAACTGAGTTACATGATAAATAGAAACTCGGGTCAGTGTCCGGATCGAACAATGTTATCAGACTCGGCGATATCGTCAAGGGTGACTCGCTAAAGCTCACCACCCTGGACGATATCACCTCGCCTGATAACATTGTTCTCACCGGACAGTGACCCGAGTTTCTCTACATCTGTAGCAAATATCCTTAATTTACTCAAAAGTACATTGAATAAAAACAAGGTCACAGAAAATAGCCACTGTACAACTCAGGTGTGTACTATTCTACAAAAAGAACTCTTAGACTTCAATTTTTCTGGGTTTTTTTATATAAAAAAATTATTACCATTTTTCCATCACATGTCAGTTATTTCAGCCAGTGCTTTATTACAGGTTAAATATGAACAATTATCAGCCTGAAAAGATCATGTAGACTAGCCCAGTGCTAATTCAGGACTGCATAAGTACAAATCGAGGGCTCAGCGCAACACTGTCGTAACTTGTTCTTATTTCCATATGAGTTACGACACTGTTGCGTTGAACCCTCGAAATGTGGTTCCGTAGGGTTATACTTAAAGAATTATCGCCCACTCAGGTATGAAGGATTTTATAACAGACACATAGATGAGGTATGATAATGTTATATATGAACCAGAAAAATCTTCTGTTATTTATAATGCCTGTATATCATGCATGTTTAAGCACCGTGATATTGCTATGAGTGGTCATCAGGTATGATCTTAAAAGTCCAGCAATTATTATTATATAAACCCATACTTATGCAGTTAAGTATCAGTAATGAATGTATAGGATAAATCAAGTGTATAACTATTGTCTATGAAATTTAGAGGCAAGGGCAGCCAGCTGATAAATTTCAAAGAGAACAAGAAATTTCATCAAGAAATATCAAAGACATCAAGAAATGTCAACGAGAAATTTCAAAGACACCGAGTTTCAACGTGAAATTTCAAAGACAACGGTTATGAAAGATCTATCAAACTTAGACCACAGGTAATTAAACGTAATCCTTCGCCTGTTTGGTGAGAGAACTTTTCCCCCCGCTGTGACTGTTTATAGAGCCACAATAAAGTGTTTGATATGGAATATACCCGACACTTCATCTATTTGATGATTGGTGAACTAGTGCTAACTTTGGTCTTACATTGATATACAATATGAACTTAAGGTGCATGACCAATATATATCTTTTAATAGTCATGTATAAATATCTTATAATTATATGAGCATTAGAGTAAACAAGATGTGTTTTTAAAACACCATGCCCTTCCGGGTGACCTTGACCTTTGACCTATTGACCTTAAAATGCACATGTCCTGTAGAGGTTGTCATACGGAACCAACATATGAAGTCTGATGACTGTAGGTAGAAGCCTTATGATTTTATAGACAAGGTTAAAGTTTCCTACAACCAAACAGACAAACTGACAGAAAGGCCAAAAACAATATGCCCCCCCCCGCAATCTATCAAATTGGATACCACCTTGGACCAAAGAAATATAAAATGTGAAAAAGCCGTCTTAACTAAGGTAGCTTAAGCTAGCTTACTGAAGGTATGTGGTTCTTAACTTAGGCGTATATAATGCCAGGGGTCTTCCTTAATTGTTAAACTGGAAAAGCTGCCAAATAACCGATGGCTGTTGGTGACACGTTATAAACCCGAGTGGCGTGTGATAAATTCGTTATGCACATGTGATATGAACAGTTTGATATCTAAGCAAGTATAGGAATGAAAGCTCTAAACCATGTGCCGAGCAGAAGCAAAGTGACTATTGCAAACCCTTCAGAAGGAAAGTATAAGCAAGCATTTTCTATAGTGAAAAAAAAAGACTTGCGCTTGCTTATATTTGTGATTGTAGAAAATCTACCTGAATGGTGAGGAGGGTGCTTTAAATCCTTGTCATGTGGAACATGACCATTTCCATGTCCTGTAAATCATATCATAGCTTGTACTGTATTTATCATCACTTAGATCTAAAAAAATTATTTGTTTCTGCTTATCTGACCTACCCGAATTTTCCCCGCTGACCCTTAGACTTTTTAAGGCTTGAGAAACGATACATCTATTTTCTAACTCTTTTTACCTTAAAAATGTCCACATGCTTTTAAGAGCCCCCCCCCCAATCTTCCCTGTAATTAATGAGCATGTAAACAGAAAGATTTCAATTTACCCCAACCTATTCATGTAATTATGTATTCATTTAAAGCTTTGACAGTGGCAATGTATCTTCCACATCATTTTATAAGTATATTAATTTAAAGGACACACTATTCATAAAATTTAATTGGAGGCAATAATGAATCAATCAGTCACGACAAAAAAAAACAAACCCTTGTTATACACAACAAAGGGCAACAACTCCTTCAGTTAAACAAAAAACAAAGGGTAACAACTCTTGCTGACTTACTAATTTATAAAAAATAATTATTGCAAGCAAGTAATATCGGGTTTGCATAGAGAATTAGGGAAATATCAGCCAAATCTTGTAAGCTTTTTACATAGGACAACTCTGGTAAGCTTATTCATTAAAGAAAAATAGTGCATAATAATTATGTATAGATATAATTAAATATTGGCATTAACTTAAATAAACTGACTTGAATACAATGTAAACAAATTAAATAAAGGAAAATGAGTCCTGTAGAGCAAAAATATATAAGGGATTCCTTCATAAAAATTGAAGGCAAATACTGGGCATCCATGATGCACAATTATACTGATAAGTATGAAAAATAAAGGGACATAACTCCGCCTGTAAAAAAATACAACAAACTGCAAAAAATATAAAACAATGATTACAATATGTTGATCAAGATGATCTGATTCAGACAGGAAGTCGAAATTTCAAGAGAAAAATAGAAAACAGCAAGAAAGCGATTTCTTTCTCACAGCTTTGTATAAAGGGGGGATAAATCCTGAGCCTAGAAAGAAAATTCTTTCCCACACATTTTTGAACCAAGGGAAATAACACCCAACCCTAGAAAGAGATTTTTTCCACACATTTTTTATACCAAGGGAAATAACTCTTGTCCCTAGAAAAAAAGTATTTCATACACTTTTTGTACTCAATTTTATTAAACTGTCAAAGCTGCATAATTTTGATGGTCAATGCATGCCTTTATTTTTAGCTTCAACTACTTGCGGTTGTCTTATGTACAATCATGTATTAAACGATACGCTACAAAACATCAAAGAAGCCTTTGAAATTACAACGGTAAAATCAACCGAAACTATCAGCAGTTGTGCAAAGCTAAAAATTATCAGCGGCCGTGTAATTATACAGCTTTGACTGGATAATAAAATCACGCAATATATAGATAACTGAAACTCCGGAGAACCTACCTGTAGTACTTCCCTGTTGACTTCCTCCGACTGAAGAGTGCACCGAATTCCGTCCGGCGGCATGCATTGTACGTCTGGCAAGAGCCGATCGGTTACTGGCAAGTCGCTGTGTGCTTAATCGTTTACTGACCTGTAATAATTATAATAAACTCAGTCAGCTTTGAGCCAAGTCACATGATGGACATATTAAGCTCCCTAACTGTTGCCCTTTGAGTTTCTGATTTTCCAATAATTCTGATATTCCGATGCATGGGTTATCAATTAAATGATATCAAAACATATATAATGGTAACCGAGAGGTCATACTTTTTTTAATTTTCACATACAAAGGTTTTCTGCTAATTTGGATACAGAAACATTTCTAGAAGTACATTTACAATGTTTTACACAAATAATATGTCACTATAAGCATACAGCAAAGCAAGCGTGTATTGATCAAGTCTTTCGAGTAAAGAAAATAAATATAATTTGATTTTTTTTCATCAAACATTGATCCAAACTGTTAGAAAGTTGTACATTTTATCATGCAAACTGTTAAAATGATAAAAAAGAAATATTTCCTACAAACAAAAGTGCAAGCTATTTGTAGAATTGATCATGTCATATATAAACGTAAAATCTCAGCACACCATTGCTGGAATACAAGGTAAAATTTATCCCCAAAAGATCTTTTATACATTGGATTTCGCTTCAGCGCTATAAAAGCATCTGTCAGATATCCGTAAACACATCAATGTTTTTACAGGCCTGAACAATATGAAAACTGAAATACAGTAAAACCTTGATTATTCGACAACCGATCATCCGATAAGATCGATGGTCCTGATATAATTCATTACTGATATGGATTATTCGAAACCATGAATTAATTATCCGAATGATTTTTTCTGACTCGGAATTCAAATAATCGCGGTTTTACTGGGTAAAATTTACAAAACTAAAAAATCAATAATAAATAGGCTAAACAAACACTAATAACAACATAAGCTGCACCAACAACAAAAACAACATTATAACACGGATATAGATCATGCACTCGATAGCACTTAAACAGTCAAATCAACTGCAGACACAATATGTATCGCATGCCGACATACGGAAAACACTTGCATCAAAAAGAAAATCACTACACGTTCCAAGGGCTAAAAAACAAAATGTAAAAAATCCAGAAAAATGTGAGTTAGATAAATAAATTAATTAATTTAAAAATTCAACATTTTAAAGGTTTATATGTTTAACATATGTATTTATCGACAAAAAAGTCACGTACACGGGACAGGAAGCGGCATTAATTGATCGATCCATTTCAAGGGACCTCCTCCTTGTCACCAGAATTTTTTTTAAACAAATGACCCCAGGGGAACAGTTTCAATCCACAGAAATCCATGGAAAAATCTCATCTCTGAAGGTGTTATTTTCTTAATTTATTAGTCATCATAGATAATTAGTTTTACATACAATAACAGATTAAAGATTTGGTCGACTGAAAGAAAAATTAGCTCAGAAACCTTTTTACACATATTACCCAGATTAATTGTTATATTAAACCAGGTACCATTAATTTTGTGAAGGAGAAATATAACAAAAAAATACAAAATGTTCCGGAATTCAAGTTATGAAAGTAATTAGATTAAAACTTAGACAGTATTAAAAATGTACTAAACTCTGAAAATAAAACATTACACAAACTACGAAATAAATAAACAAGAACAACTCAGGACAATGAAAATCATTCTACATGGAGCACAGGGAAAAATTTGGTGCAACTGGTCATAATGTGCCAAGACAGACAACAGACATGCAATAGATTTCCCTTGTGAAACTATCATGCTCAAACTATGGACGACTTTACAACAATGGATAATCAGTATACAACATGGCTATAAATCTTGGTACACCATGTTTTAAAACCTTGGTTGACAACTTGACAATAATTTGACATTAACTTTGAAACAAAAAGGTCAACCATGTTAGTGCCACATGCTGCTGCTCCATTATTGACAAAAATAGACTTTTTCAAATTGGCCAATCATGGTCATGACATACCTTTGTCTGAGAATTAGAAAATACCAAACTGATGAGTATTTTCGAACCATATATAGTTCAAATTGTGATCAAACAAGATATTGTCCAGTCATATTAAACTGTCAAAGCTGAATAACTAAACGGTCTCTGAATGCATTTTTTTTACCCTTCGTATAATGGTCGATAGTTTCCATCCATTTTACGGCAAGGGAATATACATCATGTTCCGTTCAGCATGTTTATATATTATGTAGCGTATAACTGACGAAAAATATCAAATCTCAAAGAAGCTAAAAATAAATGCATGTATTAACCGTGAAATTATGAAGCTTTGACAGTTTGATAAAATCACACAATGACTCAAACAGGTAATGATGGACAGGTCGAATAGGCCTTGAGGAAATTTAAGGCATGCTTTATTGTACACAAAGGAAATCAAACACACTTAAAGTTTTATCGTTCTACAGAAAATGTTTGGCACAATAACAGAATTAAAGGATTATTTCATATAAAATCAAGGTTGAAGTATACATACTTTCTAAAATGTAATCAATGAAAATTGTTGGAAATGCAATAAATGTTTTTATTGGCAAAAATTTGTTAAGTAAAGGCTTACCCAATCTAATTATATTATTTCAAAGACGTTAATAAATAAATGAATTAGTATTTTTCAGTAAATAAAGTAGAACCCTATACACATTAAAGTTTGTTTTGTTTAAAAAAATATTTCATGAATAAGATTATTTTTCAATAAGGCATTTAAGAAAATTAATAGAGAATGGAGCACCAAGTTTTTTCTGCAAGATGGAAGTCATAACTAGTTATAAGGCCACAATGAAAGAAATGCTTGTTTCTCGTCCTATTTTTCAAACAGAGTAAAGATTATATTGTAGGGTCTGACTGGTCCTTAAAACAGGAGTGCCATTGAACCAAGACATTATCTTCCAGCCAATAGCCAAGGAAAAGATGGAAACTTACGGCTTTTAAATGGACGATGGACAAGCATTTCATTGACAATGGCCTTAGGTCAGTCTTCAAAGCTAGGAAAAATGTCTGACAGATTTTACCTGGCACTTAATAATTGAATTTTCAACATATTAAGTCACATTATCACCTATACATTAACTATTTCATGGTTTACTTGCATGTGATAGAATGCAGTGTATCAACAATATTTTAGTTGTGTAAAGCCCATTCACTTAACCAGTTGATCTAAAAATTGAGCACCAATTCTGACCTTTATCCTATCAAGATGTTGGTACATTGTAATTGCATATTTTCGGGCATGTTGAGGGTTCAGCGCAACAGTGTCGTAACTCAATATTGAAATAAGAACAAGTTACGACAGTGTTGCACTGAGCCCTCGAATTGTGTTAATCAGAGGTGAAACACAAGATTTAATGAATTTGGCCTTGTTATCTTTATTCGTATTTAATGCCATATTCATTCGTAATTTTCATCATATCATACAGTATACAGGTACGACCTGCCTTAACAGAGATTTGAACCCGTATCTCCTGATAACATGTCTAGTGTACTATAACCACTTGACTATGAATGAGACACAAAAGTGTTATAACAGAAAATGTCGTCAGTATTTGCCTTAAAATTTCTAAATTTCTTAATTCTCAATTCAAAAAGTACTGGTAGCTAGGGTACCTATATCCCAAAATGTTGAACTGATTTCTAACCAGTATGCTATGTGCAAAAATCATTAAAAATCAAGCACAGAGGTTGATTTATTTTATAGTGTGCCAGGTAAAAAAAGTCATAAAATACAAATCTTATCTATATTCTGTAATTTACCTTTACCTTTACTATAGCATGGAATGATGGCTGCATGGTACGAAAAAAGCAAAATTGAACTAAATAAATATAATTTACAATACATCAAAATAATTGTCATGCAAATGTAAGCGAATACCAATCAATATAAGCATGTACAACATTATTTAAACCAAACACTGTGACACAGATGTAAATTTACAAATGAATAGGACTCCTTAAAAAACAAGCATAAAAACTCCTAAATTCCATTTATGAAAACAACTTTCTCTCCAGTAAATTCCCCCAACTCCAAACCCGTCCAATTTATCTATTTTATTTGGGTTTAATGCCGTTTTTCATTTTTTTTGTTATATGCAGCGGCCAATTTGTATAACCAGTTTTCCTACCATATAGCAGTATTAACTTACCCTTTCACAAGGAACCAGCAACTCCCAAATCGGGGGTTCAGCGCAACAGTGTTGTAACTAATATTGAAATAAGAACAAGTTACGACAGTGTTGCGCTGAGCCCTCGAAATGGCGTGGAAAATCAACATTTTTGTCAAATTTTCATGAAAGGGTATAATGACGTGGATTGGCCTAGCTGACTTTGCCAAAGGCCAAAATTCTGCCGGACATTTGGTCTGACAAGTTTTAAAATTCTGGCGGACTGAAAAGAAATCTATCAGACTGAAAAAAGTATACATGTAATAAGTATGTTTTTTCTTTTTATAAAACAGACAGACTAGATCAAGTTATGATATTTTGACAGGCAGAATATTTTTTGTCTATATTTGAGATACGACAATTTGAAAAAAAAATATTCTGCCTCCTGTAAAATTTATAAATTAAAAACTACAAACTATCGACTACGTTAAACTACAATAAGCCAATTGACGACCAAAATGGCTTATTGTTTAAAGCATGTACTATGCGTACAAGATTGTAAAGCTGAAGCTAATTGTAAATGCATGGCCACCTTTACAAAACAAGAGCGCTGCAAGTGCTGAAAAAGCTTGTCTGTTCACCACCTTGCATGGTTAGATCAATCCACCTAATATGAAGTTTCATGTTGCTACATTTATGAGCTACATTAAGGTTTTTGCACGACGCAGAATGATGCAGATGTTGCAGTGATCACATCAGCTTGACTTTTTCTTTGAAAATTGATGATCTAAATACGGTCGTCTTGTAAATAAGTCTCACCTGTTTAACATACAACTAATGATATGAAGCCAAGATTAGGCTCATAAGTAAATTAACAGTACATTCATTTCCCCCAACTCCTTAAACCCCTTTGCTGAACTTTGTTCCAAGGTCAAATCTATTTCATTCTTAATACATATAAATCAAGGTCAATTTTAAGTCGGGTTTATAAGGTATATAAGCAGGAATTAAGCAACGAAAAGGAAGAAGGATTTTATGGCTGGGATAATTTATAACATATATAGTTTAAAGGATAATTATTTTGCTCTCAATATTAAAAATTATGAAGGAAACAAATCAAACAATTAATCTGAAGTAATTTGGAAATAATACAATCTGCAATTATGAACATGTACAAGTGATTCTCATTATGTCAAAGTTACTTATGTTAAAATAGTTACCAGAACTATCAAAATAATCTGTTCTCAAAATATTCATGATTCTGTACCACTATGCATATTACATTCATATTAAAATCGGATCATGAATATAATTTTCTGACAGCACGACGTATAGACATAACCATGATTCAGAACAAAACACTATTTGACTACATGGTCAGCGCAACAGTGTCGTAACTCATATTGAAATAAGAACAAGTTATGACAGTATTGCGCTGAACCCACGATTTGCAGGCAGAAATGTTCACAAAATAGGCTATGCAAACTTAACCATTAATACAGAATTTTGTTTCACTGCTTTAACTTAGCATAAATCATATTTTATTTAAGCAAGGAGTAACATTCGTGCAATGCAGTAACACCCAAGACATTCACACATCATAATTATGCATATCAAATTCTACAATATTTGTTTAACATGACTGTATTCTAAGTCAAAGTCCCGAGTAATTTGAGATAATGAGAAACAATTCCATTTATTAAAGGTATACACTCAAATTTAAGAGTAAAAAGGATTAAATTCAGTACAAATTAAGCAGTACAAATAACATTTATAATTAATTGAGCCTATTAAAGGCATGCACTCAATTTTTATGTATAAAATGGAAAAATCACACAGTCATGATAGTAAACAAGTTAGTAATTTTATAAATTAAAGCAACATTTTCTTGTTTATATTTTTTCTTATCTTTAAAACATAAGGGAAAGGTAGGGGTATAAACAAACAGGGGTCTATATTACCTTGCTAAAAAAGGGATTTAGATGCTAAAAATACGGAAAAAATCAATATTTCTATTATTCATTTCAAGGCATAAAAAACAAACTTTTTTTAAAAATATAGATCTACACCAAAGTGATTTTTTAACACAAATATTTGAAAACACATATAATAGGGGTAAAATCATTATATATAATATAGTTAGATAGTGATGTATAATATAGAACAAAAATATCCATTCATAATAAAAACTGTCTACTACCAAGTGAATTTATTTTATTCAATTATCTAAAATTTTAGGCAATTGCAAATAATTATGCAAAGACAGGGGCTTATACGAACAAGATTTGTTTTTAGACTTACCAAAAAAAAGTTATTATTTATAACTCATGAAAAATTTAGTCTTTCATTGAAAAGCCAAAAGTTTTGTTCTCGTCTTCTTGGCAAGGCGTACAAAAAGTTTCCGATTTCCAAAAACTTGACTAACCCAATTTTTTATTCCCAACCCTAGATTTTTCAAGTTTTAATAATTTTTTCTGCATGATATTTTGAATTTAATTCCAGCTATTTCTTCTAAAAATCCAACAGATTTAAACAAAAAGTTACATCAATTAATGTATCTGTGGAAACTAGGCGTTTTTTCATTCGGTCTCAAAATCAGTAATTGAGATAAAATAACACAATCATATTTATTATGAATGAATTGGATATTATGTATATATACTAAAAAATCACAAATGAATATACTTGAATGTGATTGCAGTTATACCCATTACATCGTAAAAACAAATAACATCAAAATAATGTACAACAAAATGTTAAACAGAAAATCCCAGTGCCTTATAAAACACATCGCCCATTTCCAACAAATAACCTAGCATTGTATAAAATATTGCATCACATAATTGAGAGAAATCAGTCTAAAGGATGGAAACCAGTCTACGGAACTCTGCGTTTTGATTGGTTGGTTTGGTGGGCTGGAATTTAATATCAACCAATCAGAATGCAGCATTTTAAAAATCTTCTCTAAACTTGGGTTATATATAATTAACTCAGACCTTTCTCTACAAGTCTATATAAGAACAAAATCATAAACTTTGATAACTTAAAATTGAAAATTAATTGAGAATCAAATAAAAGCTCATTTGAAATGCTAGGTTATTTATTCCACATTCATGACCATATAAGGATAAAATTGGCAAAGGTTGAAAACTACCCATAATCCATGGTGTGAACCCTAATTAAACCCCATAACCTTTTTGTACTAGTGTGAACATATTCATAACTTCTCACACAAAATGGTGTACCTTCAAATTTGATGTTTTCGGAGCAACAACAGTCACTCGTGTTGATATATTTACTTTCTGAAACAGTATAATTTTCAATCAAGCAAAAATGTCTATTTTCAATTTGGTAAATTTATCTGGCATGTAACGGCCCCTTCGACAGATATATATGATCACTTCATAGACGCCCCAGAGAGAGGGGAGATAAGATACACAAGAACCATGGCTTTTATATCCCTGAGAAATTCTTAAATCGTAGTAAAGTTTGGTATTCAACGTTCTTCCTTATATTAAGTTTGTACTGCTGTACATGTCTAAATTAAGACCACATTAAATTTTGGTAACCAAAACCTCTTTTAAAGTTAAACTCCAAAAGTTGGTCTTTCTAGAAAGGGTTCAACAGCTACTGTTTTCTTAACAATAAGAGCTAATTAAGAATTAATAAATGGGTATCTGAAATCAATGTATACAAATTTAATATATAAAATAACAACAATGCAAGACATAACTTGAAGCAATAATATGACATCAGCCATACAAAACAATCAAAGCAATATGCAACATGGAACAGATAAAATAAGAAAATCTAAGTATAAGAATTCAGATGCTATATTTGTGGAAATTTTGGTAAAATGTTGCAAAATTGCATGCAGAATTTTCTTTACCGAATTTGCTGTTAGAATATAAAAATAAATTACAGCTAAAAATCTTAATCACCTCCCATTTAGGCTTAACAAAATCATAACATAATTTAACTATACCGTTACTCTAATATATAATATAATTATTATGTCGATCAGTTTGAACAAAATATTTTTATTATCATCTTAACAAAATTATCAAAATCGGACATATCACACAAAATTATAGGATTTTTATCTTGATATCACTTATTATTGGTGTTTTCTAAACCTCGCTCATTGGAGGCCAGATTTAAGAACATAATATAAATAGTAGAGACAATACATTTCTACTGTTCAGAATTTCATTTTAGTAACAAAACATTTGTTTTACTGGTATGGTAATCTTTTCTTTTACTTAATATACCGGTAAATACATACAGTCAAACCTGTGAACAAAGGCTACCCTTTATAAAGAATAATGTGGCCTTTATTGACAGGTGGCCTTTATTCGGAGGTCATTTTGTTCTAAATAATCAATGCCAGTCTATGAAAAAATGGCCTTTATTCACATGGAAAGTCAAAATGTGGAATTTATTGACAGGTGGCCTTTATTTGGAAGTCATTTTGCTCTATATATGGAATATATGTTTTTAAAAGAATGGACTTTTTCACAGGTTGGTCTCTATTCAGAGGTGGCTCCTAACACAGCTTTGACTGTTATCTAGTACATTGAATGAAACATCTGAAAGTAAGCAATGGTAAGCATAAATATCACTAATCAGATTTATATAAACTTTAACATACATACCCTGGTAGTGTCTTTGCTTAAGAAATTTGCCCATCCACTTTCTGTGGCTTTATCTCTAAGCAACTTCTTGGGTTGAGCACGTGAGCCTCCTATATCACTGTAAAATAGAACATGATTATTATTTACAAAATGAAAATAGATTTTTAAACAGCGGTTTACAGTGATTTTTTTTTTGCCTGATTGGGAAAATTGTACCAGTAAACAAATTGGAAAGATTTGCAGCATTTTGACCCGAATTGGGAAGTCTTTTAATAAATTGGGAATTTTTCAAATTAGGAAGGTACAGTTTACCGGTAGAAGGGAAAAATTTGCTGGTTTAATATTACACCAACAGTGCTAGCCGAGGTTATTTGGTGACTCACGAATTCAAACAGTACAGGAAAACGCAAGGTTACGTCTGGGATGTCTGTAAGCAAGGTTACGTCTGGGATGTCTGTAAGCAAGGTTACGTCTGGGATGTCTGTAAGCAAGGTTACGTCTGGGATGTCCATAAGCAAGGTTACGTCTGGGATGTCTGTAAGCAAGGTTACGTCTGGGATGTCTGTAAGCAAGGTTACGTCTGGGATGTCTGTAAGCAAGGTTACATCTGGGATGTCTGTAAGCAAGGTTACGTCTGGGATGTCTGTAAGCAAGGTTACGTCTGGGATGTCTATAAGTTAGATCTATCCACCTATGAAGTTTCATGTTGCTAAATCTTCTAGTTTCTGACTTATTTGCTACAGAAGCAGTCATCACAATCGCTCGACTTTTTCTTCGAAAACAGTCAAGCTATAAATCAACCATTCGATAGCATGCTGGACAGCCCCCTTTTCATGTGAAATTTGGACCTGAGTGAGAGTCCAACTCACAGCAGCTGTGAGTGGCAAGTGATTACTAGTCAGAGACGTAACCACTCTACCACTCAGGTCCCCAGTAAATAGATTTAATTCTCATATGGTGCCACTTGCAGTTAATACCATCAGTCTGTTATACAGATACAAAGCAATGGGGATACATAGTACTTAAGTTTCACTAAATTCATGCACACCGAGTGAATGACGGCTATGGAAAGCGGAACAGTTTCAAATTATAGGACTGCGATAGTTCATTATGCGTGGAGTACTTACGTAAATAATCATACATAAGCACAAACTGTAGATATTTATCTTATATGTTTACAGCAGATTACTGAAAACTGTGGAAGACAACATCCCATTTTCCTTTGTCTTGATTTTAAATACATGTAAAAAACTGTCCTCAGGTATAAAAAAGGGCGAAGAAAGGTTTGTGCTACAAACAATCTAATAAGCTAGCCATGCCTTGAAAAAGACATGGAAAATCAATAATTTTTCCATTTTTGTCAAATTAAGACAAACTTTAAGACAATGTTTTATAATGTTTATAAGAGAAGTTTTTCTATGTAAACCAAGTGACCCCTTTGGAGGGGCCAATTCAATCACAGGGGCATAATTTAAACAATCTCTGCAGAGGACCATAATACATTAATTAGAGCAATTAACATTTTCAAATATCTAAGCACTAGCAGACACTGTTTAGGCCAAAAAGAATGTTGAAAGGTTTTCACCATAGAAGCCATATTTAAAACAAGTAACCCACAGGGCAGGGCCTGTTGTGACCCCAGAGTCATTTGTAGAAACGTATTAGAGGACCACACAAGAATCATTCCTGGTTCAGTAGTTTCAGAGATTTCATTTGATACAACAACAGATGTCACTATAGCTCACCTTGAGCAACTCAGCAACGTCAGAACACAAGCAACTGTTTCTAAAATACGATTGTACCTTTTATTTACTTAAGTTATATTCAAAATGAAATACAGCTACATTTCATTAGGTAAAACACAATAAATGGAAAGAAAATAGTGACAGTGAAACACCACAATCTGCAGTGAGTCAAATTTCAACGTTGTTTTAAAAAATGCATTTGAATTTTCTTTTACATTCTTAACCAAGGGAGATGAGTCAATTTATTTCAAGAAACTGGATTGTCTCCCTTTAAGAACATTATGTAAATACAAATATGCAGGAATAAATTGTATTAGAAACTTAAAAAACACGGAAAAAATGTGCAAAGAACCAATAACCATACATACAAAATGGTTATTTCTTAAAAAATAAGCCATATTCCATTAACTCAGAGATAGTATTCTACTGTATAAAATAAATATGCAATGTACCAATAACCTAAAATCCATCATTCTACTATCATAAAAAAATGTGTCATGTACCGATACCTTAATCTAGTATGTTTTCTATAGGTCAAAATGTGCAATTAAGCAATAACATTAAATCTAGAATGTTTTTTTCTTGGATTGTGCCATGTACCATTATTTTAAAGACATTCAAAAATGTGCATTGCCCCAATAAACTTACACCAAATCTTCATCAAACTTACACAGTAGATCTATTTTCCTGAGAGTTATCATTATTGAAAGTTTCACTGAAAAGGGAATTTCAAGTTAAAAAATAGAAAAAAATGACTGAATGACTCAAAATGTTTTTTTACAAAATCTTTATCAAAGTTTGAAACTTCAATACAATTAATACAAGGGCTCATAAAGTTACGGTTGCAACCAACACGGTTTAGCTACAAACAAGATGCAATAAGAACATGTGAGTATTAGGGAAAGAAAGATGTGCTTGCATTTATTTCTAGCTCCATGAGATATCTTCCGTAAGCTATACGAAAAATTTTGTTACACCGGTTGTCGAACATGATATTATATAAACATGCCAACAGAGCATTCCCTAATGGTGAAATAAAACGACTGTTTATAAGCTAAATAACATTCAGTGTGAAAATTGTTATAAACAATGAACAATGCATGGGCCTCTTAGCCAATTTTAAAATATTGATTTTTGACCGATGCCAATTTTTAACTTTAAAAAAAATCGCCAAAATCAAGCCCTGTCGATTTTACAATGTACATATCACAAAAAATGTTCACCCTGATGGTCTAACCTGCTCTAAATCTGTGAAATCACGGAAAAATAATGTTCCGAGAAAAACTTACGTTAAACTCCAGCATGACATGATTGGCGACATCGCAGAGGGAGGATCGGTACTCATGGCTTCAAGTATCCAGTGTAATACACAAAGCTGACGAAACAAGGCGTCTCTAAAATAAGAAAAATTAAATTATTAGGGTCTCTGAGCAAAGATAAGGCCAAAAAAATATATACAAAAATGTACCTGGTTTCGGCTAACAGGTATTAAATGTTGGCAGAATTTTTTTTTTAAATATACCAGTTGAAATATAAAAATATCGGCAAATAATGATAACTAATACAAAACTTGAAAAAAAATTGAATATAATAAAAATTTAGTTGTCCAGGACGATACAACTCGACCAACAATCAACCTTGGTATTATGTGTAACATTGTTAAATATTCAGAAAAATTGAAGTGAAAATAGTTATTGTGCAAAAACAATTTTAGCATATGGTAAGTGCACCCTTCTGTAATTTCAAAATTCAATTCAAATGAAAACTTGAGTTTTGAGTGAAAACCTAAGTTTTGAGTGACAACAGGAGTTTTGAGTGAAATAAAGCATTTTTTTGGATAGTTGAAAATGAGTGAAATATTGAAATTTGAGTGAACACTAGAGTTTTAAGTGAAAATTTGAGTTTTGAGTGAAAGCTCAAATAAGTAATTGTCATGTTGAGTGAATACTTAAAAATAATAATGTGACATATACAGGGTGTGGACAGCTTTGGAGAAGAAAAAAAAACATGTAAAAACAACAAACAGAACTGACTTTCCATTATGAAAGGGGTATAAATCGTTGACTGCTTTGTTCGAACTGAAATTGTTTACATCACAGATCATTAACTAAAAGACACACAAATAAAATGTAATTACAATACAAAAAAATCTTCACTTAGCAGCAACTTCAATAATAAGACCAGATCATTTTGATTCTTAATATCACCCCCAAAAATGGTTATTTCAAGGGCTCAGCGCAACACTATTGTAACTTGTTCTTATTTCAATATGAGTTACGACACTCTTGCGTTGAACCCTCGAATTTTGGCGACTTCTCAAGCAATAACAGTACAGGATACCCATGGAAGGAGATGACCCAGATGGGATCACCACATATTGTAAGCTAGCTGGACAGTTTACTTACTTTTGAAATTTGTCTAATATTGGGATTCCGACTGATGGCAGCCAGGGGCTGCTGATTACTGCTGATAGATTTTTTAAACTGATTTGCTGTTTAAGTTGAAATTTTGAATTATGAACTATGTATTTCAATGCAAAGGGAAATAAATTGTTCCTAATGTTTATGAAACTTCATCAGTCTAAAAACTCTTATGGTTCTGTACTTTTCCCGGAATGTGTAACCTGGATGTTTACGTAAGTTTGAAAATTAACAACTAAGATTTGTCGATAATGCTGCTAATCATGAAAATTGAAAAGTTTAAGTACAAGTTAGCAGGTTGAGACATTAAACGTCATGCTAAACTTACAAAGGTCATTATCAAGTTTTTGTAATATTTCTATGATACAAAAATGAACAAAATGGCGTCCGTTTTGGCGATTTTATTTGCAATCAGTTCAAATAGCAAGAGGGCAACTCACCTGAATGATCTAATGAATTTACAATTTATTAAACAAGTGACCACAAAGGCAGTTTCTAAGCAGCAACATAATTAAATTTTGATCATGCAATCTTAGTACAGAACCATGTGCTTTTGGTAAAAAACGATCTTTGAAGTTTTCACTTAATCTGTCTTTGTAAACGAAGTGACCCCAGGGGAGGGCCTGGCCAAATTAAAAGGACAAGAAGACAATGCAACACATCAAATATCTAAGTTTTACGCCATACAGTTATGACCTAAGAAATGTATGATGGTTTTATATATATACATGTAATCTAATTAAAGCATGTAAACCTTAGAGAAGGACCAAATTAGACCCTAGGGGCATCATTTGTTAAGTTTTAGTACATGACCATCCAATCACCATTCTTATGAAGTTTGGTTGAAACTGACCTAGTAGTTTCAGAAATTTTGTTTGAAACAAATGTGGAAGACACACATCACATGACACATGTCACATCACATGACACACATCACATCACATGACACACGTCACATCACATGACACATGTCACATCAAATGATCATGCACTTATAATAGCTCACAAAAAATGAGCATTTTGATGCTCAGGTGAGCAAAAAAAAAATGTCAAAACACAATCGTTTGTTCTGAAATTTTCACATTTCCATTTACCGGGTATCTCATGATTCATATTATTTCTGACTGAAATTCAGCTACACATTATTAGGGTAAAACACGATACATGGGACAAAGACTTCTACAGTAAAACCTCAATAACAGACCATCTCTATATTACAACCTCCTCTTCATAGGTTTACAATACTGTCAAATCATTAATTTTCGTTGGGGATTTAATTTTGTGGATTTCGTGGGTCGGCTCATCCTCGAAATCAAATCCCAACGAATTAAAATGCAGAGATAAGGCATTTATTTTCAAAAATCAAATTCCATGAATTGATGTTCCCACGAAAAAAAAACACGAAAATTGAGCCTAACGAAAATAAATGAAAATATAGTATTTCCTCTATTTTTTAACTGGAAAACAAGATTGCCTTAATATAACGACCAATTTATTTAGTCCCACAAGTGGTCTAGATATTGAGATTTTACTCATACATGGTTATATGTATACAATTTTGTGTGAATCTCAAAGTCACAGAACTTGATAATATATGTATCATAGTTTTAAAGAGAGTTACAGGCTTAAAAATGCTAACGATGATATATCTTACTGACCTGGTTACATCCAACTCCTGTTCAGATTCTGCGACAGATTCCCGCAGCGAAATATTCGCTGACAGATTTGTATGCTGGGGTGTGTATGGCCGTGGCGTCTCTTGCTTCTTTTTGCGGCGACTGACAGGTCGTGAGTAGGTCGTCAATTCCGATGTAACCAATGCTGACCTAGCACGATGATACTCTTCATCATTTTCCGCCAGCGCCATTCTAAAAATTTGACACAAACAAAAAAAAGATAAATTTCTCAAAATTTCCTCCAAAATGGGTCAAATCGAAATTTACAAGAGGAACAGTTATTTCCGACCCTTTATAAGACAAATTGATGCTATATTGATGTATATTTACATTTCTGTTTGTAAAGACTAGACATCTTAGTAACTCATAAAAGAGTTGTACATGAATGGTTCATGAACTGCATAAGGGCAGTTTAAGAATATTAAATTTTGTGAATGAAAATAGTCCATGAAATAACCTTGATCGTAATTCAAGGACTGTGAGTTCATGAACTCTATCTTCATTGAATCATGGACATTTCAAGAATTATTCATTTGCACTTCAAGGATATTCATGAATTATTCAGTAATTTGGGATGTGAACTGTTCATGAACTGTTAATGAATAATTCATGAACAGTTCATGATTATAGAGAAGGTAAGTTACAATACTATTCTTGTGAAATTTTTAAACATATCTTTTATACTGATTTTCCCCAACATCTTTTCGTACTTCTGAATTGTTGTAAGGGTCAGCCCTCATGGATAGGGTCATCAAGTAAACATAAACATGACTTTTTATCTAGCCTAATTAAATATATAGATGATTGTTTTGTAACTACATGTATATATTATAGCCTTTATTTACTTTTTTGAAATAAAATACATACAATTATCATTTTACCAATCGAATGAACATTTCAATAATAGCCATGCACAAAGAATTGGTTGTGTAAAAAAATACTTAAAAGTAAATGTCTCACATTCATGAATTGGAAACATACATAGGAACTTGTTTTCAATTCCTTCCTTAAAAGTCCTGAACAGAGAAAATTGAGCCGCCTTAGGGTTTTTAACATGTGCTTTCATTATCGCCAGGTATAATGTATAAGCTTATACCGAGGGTTCAATGCAAGAGTGTTGTAACTCATATTGAAATAAGAACAAGTTACGATAGTGTTGCGCTGAGCCCTCAAATTACATGCACCCAACAAGTCATTATGATAATAATATAAACTCAAATCGATACTAATGTAAGTTAAGCATTGTGAATCTCAGTTCATTTAGAAATTAAAGAGAGAAATGACTGACTCAGAGCCACAGTCTTTAAATAATAACCAATACAAGTATAAAATTAATGATTTTCTGTATGCTAAGACCTCATACCTTCAAATTCAAGAAAAGAATGAGAAAATAACCCATATCCTATTGCGTTCTTCAACTATCAAAAGAAGCAAGATTGTACAGAGAGAATTATAGCTAAAAAATGTGCATAGCAAGAACGAATTTAATGTACTACAGCCAAACAACTACCTGTACCTATTCAACTGATAAAATATGGACACAAAAACATGATTTAAATTAATATTTTGCTTTGCCTAAAAAAGGCAAGAAATCAATGATATTTTCAGTGAGTTCTTGGATTTTACTCCTCAGTATAAAAACAGGAAATCCATAATTTCGTTAGCCAGTATGATTGGTTTGTAATAATCAGATGGGTAAAATAGAACAGCCAACCATGTTTTATCCTAGAGTAATATATGCGTTGATTTTCTATATTGGAAAAGTTGAAGATTGCGTTAAAATATTTATTTTTCTGTTGTTTAATGGCCCAATCAACAGCTTTGCATGGCCACCCCAAAGAGAGGGGAGAGAAGATACCGAAGGCTCAACCACTACTCTTTCTAAATAGTTTTTCCTGGTTCTTTATCATGTCCGATGTAAGTGTTAAAATAACATATAATTTACTTAACACATAAAAAATGTGTCTTTTTACCTTAGATAAAGAGTTGTAAAGATTTGTCAGTTATATATGGCAGCCAATTCACCAATGCTGATTTTCTATAACTATATATATGACCTACTAAATCTTTCCACGATACCAAATGTAAAAGAAATATACCCAACCTATCAAATTACTGATAAACCCATTCTAGACATATATATACAAACCTTTTGAAGGGGGGAGAACTCTGCACAAAGCGGCTATGAGAATAATCAAGTACAATTTATGAGTTAATCACATTTCGAGGGTTCAACGCAACAGTGTTGTAACTCATACTGAAATAAGAACAAGTTACAACAGTGTTGCGTTGAGCCCTCGATTTAGAAATGTGTCCGGAGGATACAAATGCCCCCACTGAGAGGTAAGTCAAAAAGGGGCCATAACTCCTGAGAAAATGTTTGGATTTCACCTGACATCGAACTTGGCCTGTATTTTATTATTATACATCTTCATGTAAAATATGAAACCAATCTACTAAAGATTTCTTGAGTTATCCCTCAGACACCAAATTTTGAACGGATGGATGGACAGGGATAACATTTTATGCTCTTCTGCCATTTCCAACATATTTCCAACACATTTCCAACATATTTTCATGTTAATTTTAACAATTTAGGGCCAAAGTTGAAATATTACTAAATTTGGATATAACACTGAGCTTAAAAACCTGTCAGAAAATGCAGCCTTGTGATTGGTCTATTTTCAAACAGATCATGAAAACAACCAATCAGATGCAAAAAATTTGAAACAGGTCAAGGTCAACAGAGGATGCTTTATAAATCCTCAGATTTAGTGCTGAAAATTTAGATTCATGAAAAAATTGAAGTGAAATTATTTCTACTATCTTCTTGAAAAGTTTAGTTCATGGCAAGATTCAGACAAGGAGTTATATAAGCTCAAAATTCTTATCAAACGCTTAATCAATTACAGTACAACCTCTCCAGAGTGGCCCTCTCTTGTGCATCAACCTCCCTGCAACAACAGCGTGATTTTTTCTCACTGCATGTTTTAAGTCCAAAGGGTGTTACTTTGGTGAGGTTGCACTGTATACTCAATTCTATGAAATTTTACAAAATTTTGTTAAAATATGCTTCGCTTAACAATATATGTTCTACTAAATGATAGCAAGTATATTTCTGAAATTCAAATTTTTTTACCATACCAAGGACAGAGGTTGCATTATTATTTTATAATTTTGATCAATTAACCATTTTTACTATTATTCTGGCTATATAGCTAAACATTTTAAACAATTAAAATTTGTGTGGTGAAGAATGGAATAAATGTTGTATGTCTTCGATGTTATGAACTAAATTTCAAAGCTACGCAGAAAATAACCGAACATACAAACCCGCTAAAAGTTATAATTTCTGGTTCCCGTTCTGGGCTTTGATCCAGATCAGATCCCTCGTTGTCATTGACGATACCGAGTTCTTCATCTGTGTCCATCTGCTGCATCTGTGTCAGGAACGTAGGTGGCGCCACAGGTACCATATAACTAGCAAAGCATCATGGGATAGATATGTGTGATTATCATGACTGGATGATTATTATGACAGCACCTTCATGCATTGTATTGTCAAAAGGTGTAACAAGACTAAATGTGTTGTGGAATATTAGTCTCATACTATTAATTCATTGTGGTTAAAATATCCAAAGAACCATAATTGTGTGAAACGTACCAATTGACAATGGATCAGATAAAAGAAAAAGGTACCCAAAGAGGCTTATAGGGAAAATATATTTGAAAGTAACAGAAAAAACATTGTTTATGGAGTGAGAAAGTACCATATTCCATGAATAATGTCCGTACACTCAGGCAGGAATTAGTTAAAACAATGTTCATGGGAACAGAGAATTCAAAATTAAACATTAACATTTAGAAAGCATGACCATGCCTGTCTAGAAATCTGCCATTAGGGCTTTGACTAGTGTATTATGCCATTGTTCCAGCTTTTGGGTAAGAAAATATGCTTATCCACATTTCTGAATAGATTGTGAAATTATTGTCAACAAAACATGAAGAGACTAGTAGTTAACCAAAGGAGTTTTACAGGCAAAGAGGTTACAGATCTCAGATATGTACAATATGGATCTGTTAATTAAATTAGCCATCAATTTAGGGGTCCCGGAATAAAAATGATCGGTAGAAAGTAATTTAGAAAATAATGCCAGCTTGGCATAAATGAATGATAAAATGTCATATGATATCACAGGACCTGGACACAGTCATGGACTTTTACTCTTATGAAATATAAGTCCAAGCCCTGTGGGTTTTTTCATTTAGCAAATAAATCTCTGGCAATTTCTACATTTACAATCAGCTCAATTGTTTACATCAACACAAATAATGATACATGTACATGAAAAAATGGCACACTATAAAGTTACAGAAAAGCCTGTCAACAATGGACAACCAAGCATGGCCCTTTTTTCAGCATAAAACTTGGAAAATCATAAGATCAAATGTGTGCCAAAATGTGGCTTATGCCCTAAGGCAATTTCTCAGTTATATATGGCAGCCGATTCACCTAACATATTTTCCTGGACTGTATAATTCTTAACCCAGTACTAATTTACCCTACCACAATGATTCAAAGGCTATTCTCTAAGTTGCTTACATATACATTCATTCAAGAATCTTATATAATTTTTGTTTAAATATTGATTTATTTGGATTTTTTTCCTTTTTCTACAAAAAAAATGTGACATAGGAGACTGTGAGTTTGTAAGCTCGACTTGACAGAACAGATATAACACATTACAATTTCACCCATTACAAGTTCCTGTGAACATATTAGTAATAAACCACGCCCCTGTGGATCAAAGAGCCTTAACATATGGAAATATGATTTATATACATAATCATGATATTGGTGTTCAACCAACTTTTCTAAACATCCAATTTTCTAATCTGCAGATAAACCTGTCTACAAAGACCATCCATGAGAATAAACATGTTGTAAATGATGAGTGGTCCTTATTCAGAGGTTACATCAATATCATTGAGTATTTAAAACCAGTCTTTCAAAAAAGGTGGTATCTTTATGGGGTGTTCCTGAATCAAATATTAAATAAGCCACAGTAATGAATTCCTGGATTGCTCTTATATTCCCCTCCCTCAAAAAAAATCAGCAGGTTGGCAGAATTTTTTTCTTTAAATATTTTTTTTTCATTTCAATGCATATAATAGAAAAAAAGTCTACGGTCACAGAAAAAAGTAGGTCAAACTGGTAAGCGGAAACTTTTGGATACAGGTATGCAATGATTCTTTGCTTTTCTTAGAATCATGAGGTCCGTTATACAAGAGGTCGCTATAAAGATTTGACGCAAAACTGTCATAACACAAAATTAGTAAGTACAATCTTTTTTTGCGACAAATCGCTGAAGACGAAAAAAATGGATAATTTTGAAAAGTTGGTATAACACTGGTGTATATACTAGCATGCATATTGATCAGTCAAGCACAAAAATGATGGCGGAAAAAACTAACTTGGTCAAATCAACATCTTCGCCGATCTCATCTTCCGAATCTTGGTCGCTATCATTTTTTGGTGGCTGGAATTCATTCCGCAACATTTCCCGCCTTTTCCTTATCGCCAAGTCAGTAGCCTCTTTCTAAAATCAGACGTAGTTAGCAAATACTAATTTTTCCCCTTGTTAAAATATTTTGTGCCTATACATTAAAATCATCAATACAGACGACCAATTAAAGAGGCTAAAGTCAGTTAAGCCTTTTACAAGGAATTAGTAAATTTACAAGGTCATGTACAAATGGCGTAAACCCTCAAGCCTCATAAAAAGTCTGGGGAAGCAGGGAAAAAATTAGGGTTAACGCCAGATTTGTTCAAAAGTATAGTTAAAAGCGAACACATCTTACCTTACTCTTTTTTTCTTTGTTGATTAAATCAAACAGTCCGTGACCTAGGCTTACATTTCTTATCATATTTCTACAAAAAAACAAGACATTGATGAAATAGATACAGTCAAACTTGTGAACAAAGACCATCCTTAAAGGGGCATACCCTACAACTTGGTGCAACTAGAATCAAGGCAAAATGATGATAAATTAGAAGCTTGTAAAGAAAAAAGCCGATGAAGAAAGTTTCAGCCAAAAATTCATCCAATTAAAAATAAAATCACAAAAATACTAGTTTCCATAAAAAATCAAAAACTCTTAGGAATTTGTTGTACAATTTTTGGGTGGAAGTGATTTATTATTCATAGCTATGATTTTTGCGGCTAGTACCTAAACTAGTCATTTTATGACCCAAGTTCTTCTTGGAATTATCCATTATATATTGTTTTACATATACATCTAACACATTTTTACACTTTCACAGAATGTTTGTCAGTTGTAGGGTATGCCCCTTTAAGGAAGACAAAATGTGGCCTTTATTCACAGGATGGTCTTTATTCAAAGGTGACTGCAATCACATGACTGTATAATAATGGTATACTTAAGTAACAACCTTCTCATTCATGCTTCAATAATAATCATGGTCATTAATGGACATTTAAACAAATAGACTGTGTCCCAATTAAAATCAAAATGTAGAAGCAGCAAGTCTATTGCTTAATGTGGTCAGAAATGATACGCTACAGTTGAAAGAAAATATTAATTTACCCCAAAAAAGACCTAAAAAAAGTAGGAATAAAGAGAAGGGTTGGTTGGATAAATAGCTTGTTTCAGTGTTTTTTTAATGATACTTCAGTTCTATATAACGGCAAATTCACCAAACCAGTTTTCCTGGACTGCATTCTGACCAGTACTAACCTACCCTTCTACAAAGAGCAGGGCTCGACATTAACAATGTTCCTATTTTCTCCAAGGACTACCTAAGTTTCCAAGCTGTATGTCCCGTCGGGCTATCTGTTATTTGGGTGACCTGAATTCTATAAATCTAAGTAAATGAAATTATAGCTTACAAACTTTTGTTAGATCTGATGTGATGTAACCTCTATAACTTTGTTCAATACATTTGTGAAAATCTGACGTTCATACTTAATGAAATGACAATTTGAAACATCTATTTTATGTATTAAAATTAGGACTACTTATAATTTGCAATAATTTTTTCTCATTTTCTATGCAAGTAGTCCTGCCCACTACCTCTCAAAAAAGTTAGTGTCAAGCCCTGCAAAGAGCCGGCAACTTTTCTACATATGGATGAAAATCAACAATTACATTTTGTCAAATTTGCATAGAAGGGTATGACCTGTCCTGACCGGGTTTCAAACCCATATTGGCAGGTTACAAGTCCATGCAGTCACAAGACCTTAGCCCAGGTCTATAGAAAACAGGATATTTTTTACATACCTTCCATGGACAACAGCCTTGTTTAATGTATTCAAATCCTTTCTTGACCTTCTCAGTACAAATTTAGCTGCTGTGAACTGTGATGATAAACAGAAACAATCAAAATATTATATGAAGTGTATATCAATTCAGAAATAATCATTTAAAATGGATTCAAAGCAATCTCCCCAACTGTCCCTATCTGTCAGTATGAATTCCCAGTGGTCGTAAAATACAATTGGTAGCTTAGGACATGTGGTCACTTGTGCAAGATTCACTCTATTGATTATGATCAATTAATAAGTTATATAAGGCATAAAAAAGATTCAAGCTACCTAGCTACCATAATTTTTCTCTGCGACATTAGACTTTTTATTAGCCAGACGAACGGAACATCCATTTTTCTCACTTTTTCAAAGAGCAAAAAAAAGGCCTCGGTCTACCTACCCTGTTTTTTAAGAGCATGAAGTGATGCTACCCGTAAAAGGTACCTTCGCAATTAAAAAAAAAATATCCATTTTCCCAATTAATTTCAAAGGAAAAAAATCAGTTATTTTTTTATAAATTCATTGCAACATGCAGTGCTGAAATAAAAACCAAAGAGTATAGCAGTTGATAGTATGAACGTCATTGTTTTCCAAATTTATCAAAAGATTCCCAATTTGAGACAAAACGCCGCAAAGTTTTCCCAATAAGTCTGGTACCAGTAACAGTACCTTTCCCAATCAGGCGATTAAAATCACTGGCATTTTACCAGAAACAAACAATTATTATCAGGCCTTATGAGTTATCTATTAAGTAATGATCTATTGTTCTTACAGCAGGTTTTGGGGCTCCTCCAGTATCATCATCAGCACTATCAGACTCATCAGAACTACTTGAAGTACTAGCCAATTCCTAAAAAATGAAAAAATAAAAAGATTAAGTATGGTATGGTTAGAATAAATACTTTTGTTAACAGGCACTTTTTCTCTCTTTTTCTGTGGGTTTAATGCCATTTTCAATAAGGCTCAAGTTAAATTCTACAGCCTAGCTGTACATCTAGCCAGTTTTCTTGAATTGAGAAAAATAGGCATTTGATTATATAATTGGAACAAATTTTCATAAAAGGGTAGGACCATGGAGCCTCGACAGGGATTTGAACACAGCTTGCCAGTTACCTGTAGTGATGCGGGATTATAATACCGGTATACTTGTACATTTGTATATTGCAATACGTTCCAAATGCAATACTTACCGGTACGGTTCAACCCTGTATCGCGATATTTGTAAAGTAAATTTATATTGACAGAATGAACTTATAGTGTATCAGCTGTAGCCTAAATCGACAGGAAAACGGTTACAAATATTTTATTCTTTTTTATCTAAGGACTGATTTGCTTAAGGACAGTTCTTTATGTACAATCATTGTATACAATATACAGCATGAAGTTTCATTCTAGTCCCTGATATTTTCATTAGTTTCTTTGTGATAGCTTAAATAAAGATACCATCATGCAAATGATTAATGAAACTATACATATTTGCATTAAAATCCAAGCTTGAAAGATTAAGTAACCCTTCAGTAAGACTACAGTACAACCTCTCCAGAGCAGCCCTCTCTTGAGCAATAACCTCCCCTCATGATTTTTTCCCACTGCATAATATAATTATCAGTTCAACCTCTGAAGAGCAACAACCCTTCATAAACAACATAAATTTGCTACTCCCAAAGATTGGTTACACAGTATCTTTTTCATTCCTGACTTTTTCCCGTTTTCCCGATTACGTGGGCTTTTGGGTGTACTATGTTATTTGTTACGCGCTAAGCTGTTTTCTCATCTAGAGTTGAAGTTCTGTGAGATTAATTTTGTTTTTCAATTTTATTTATGACATTGAACTTGACAGAAGTAGAATTTTAGAAACGAACAAATTAACGCATATAACAGTCTTCACGCTAAACCACTAGCCCACAGCCCGGGGCTAGTAAATTTCTATTCGGGCTAGTGAACTTTCTCAAAATTGTGTATTCGGGCTAGTGGTAAATTGTTTATTTTTAATAGTCCACTAATAGTTCGGGCTAGTGCTTTAAAAAAATTAGTTCGAACACTGATATAATTATGTAAGCATGAAAACTTGCGGACCATGTGAACTTTTTCAACACCCCAGGGAGAAATTTAATCATTTAAATCCTTAGCCACAATCAAAAAGAAATTATCACTGACAACCTCTTTTCTTTAATTGACAATTAAATCAATATTGTAATTTACAATGACTGACCCAGCTTATGATCTGACAGGGTTCTCAATAAGTTTGTGGCCAACAGGCCCAAAAGCTAGACTAACAGGCCTGCTAGGGGGGGGGGGGGGCAGGCATTTTCTAGCAATATTTTATAAACTTTTGAGATTCCTAACAGGCCCAAACACATTTCTAAGCGACTAAATTGGCCTGCAGCCTGCTGTTATTGAGAACCCTGTGATCTGGCTTAAAACATTGCAATGACATCTGTGACGATGATTTTTACAACTTTCACTGTATATATATTTATCAAATAGTGACATACTCTTTTAAATCCAGTGTACAGTAGTTTGTTATTAATTATAGCAGAAGAAATTATTAATAGCTTTTCAATCGATGTGGGTAGATTTGTTCGGAGCCCGTGTAAATAAATCACTCAGATATATCACAGTTCTATATTTGGAAAGAACGAATATATAGACTGATACTAATTTCTGCATAGATAAAAAGACAAACTCAGTAACACATAATCTCGATCATATTTGAACAGTAAATCAAGTGACCTTTCATGGATTCGTTAGTTTTCCCTTCATATTACAGTCAAAGGGGTAGGTTCACTTAGGGCCAAAAATGGCCCTGTGTCAAATTCTGTCCAAAATTTCATTGTATGTTCACTATTCATCATATTTGAAGAAAACATGATTTTTAAAGCTCCACTATAAAAAGCGTTGCCATGGCAACAGAAATACTTTTATGCTAGAAATTGAAAAAAAACACCATTTTATAATGATTGGACGAAATGTGATAATTTTTGTTGTATATGACAGAGACAAGGATATGGTCAATATTTATATATGTATTATTTTAGTTGCCATGGTAACCTGTTGAAATTATTTCTTTAAAAATCTCATTTTTTAGTTTTCTTCAAAAATGCAATTTAGTCACACAAATTTTCATAAATCCATGTGATTTAATTAGATTACATTGTATAGCAATGTTCTTAGATATTTTGTTTCCATGGCAACTGAATTATTTTATATGAGCAGTTTAAACAAAGTAATATTTTGTCTGATATAATGTATTTCACCTTATGTTCCCTTCATTTGGACATCAAACAATTTATTTGTAGAAACTGTGATATCATTTCCAACATTATTGAAATTAATAATTCCAATTCAGTTACCATTGCAACTAAGGGACAGGTTTTTTATGACAAAATGTTTGTGCCAAATTCTCTCATTGATAGTTCAGCAATAAATAGTACAGCATTACTTTGTATTGCATTCAGATATTTTTTGCAATGGAATGCATTGATTTTCCTCCAAAAAGCAGAATATTTTTGCTTGACATTAGAAATATTCTACTTGGTTAATCTTGCAGTATATTTGATGTTAATGTACATGTAGTACATTGTATTGATATTTTCTTGTACCAGTTTTATGTATAAATTGAATTTGAGTGTAAAACTCATTGTATAATCATTGTGTAAGTATATTATAAATAAGAATCTCTGATGTATACTTTAGCAATCTACATTTATTTCACATGCAAACAATACATACAATATGTCAAAAGGGTTTTACCAATGAACATACACAGTACAAAAGTTAATATGCATTAATTAAATATCTTCAGTGTAAAGTTCATATACAAAATGTATATATATATATATTTCAACAATGCACACAATTGTAATGTTATTAATCTGAATTGTTTCAATTTTGTACATTATTGGAAATACTGTTCATAGTGACACATTCATGAAAACATCACAGTCACCACATGTAATAACCAGTATATTGCATGTTAATGGCTTCATCATAGCAGTATATTGAAATTCCTCTGATCAGTGGTGAATACTTGTTATGACTCAAAAAATCTGAAAGAGAAATAATTGACAGGTAAAATATTGAAAATATAATATAAAGACAAATTAAATAAATCATCAATCTACCAGATTCAATGAGATTTTGAAAAATAGCATTTGATTAACACTATAATTTCATTTTTTATGTTATGCACACATATCATGAGATGTACAAAATAAGTGTCAGTTAAACATTCATCCTCATATACATTTCAGAAAAATTCTCATTTTAGATAAAAATCAAGTACAAATGGGAAAAGATGGTTTAAGGAACATAAAAATCTGTTTTTGTCTTTTGAAGAAGTTCTTGAGAAACTAAACATCTTTTGAACTAGCGCTCTGCTCAAAGCCTTTGTAACAGAAGTGACATATACCCCCACCATCGCATTGACACTATAGTCTAAGAATGCAATAGTATACAGATTACTACATGGCTAAGTTCAAGGGCAAATAACTGTGAAAATTATGTCTTGTACATCTACACTCCACGGTGATGACATATTTTTAACTTTCACTGCAATTGCTTCAGGAATGTGGAAGTAGTTCGCTCCACAAACTTGTGATATTGAATGAGGACAGACCAACCAACTGCCTCACCGACAGAGTGACTCCAACATACCCCCTGTCAAAGTTCATTTGCTGGGGGGTATTATGACCATATACATACTTACTAGTTAACTATCAGAAGGCCCAGAACTGCTTACACTTCATATACATCTGAACTAACATAGATCTAATATGATTCTGAAAGAAGACAAATATATGCAATTCAATTATGCTGAGATACTATTATAATAGAGTTTATGAATATTTGTAATCCATACAGTACTGGCATTATAAAATTATACATGTTTTACAATGATGTTAAAACATCCTGGTCCTCTGTGACAACAACATGAACACTAATTTCACTACAGTGCAGTACATCTGACAAATGGTAGACATTCCTTTGTATCCTCACTACTGCATCAATAGTCCATATTAATTTCATACAATATTAGAACTTGTAGGAATACTGGCCAATTTCAACAGCCTTGCTATTGGGTTATCTATTTTGTGACATGGTTGAGTGCCTATACAGTGCTGGGGATCAAGGGTTCAAACCCCAGTGAAGACCATGGATTTTATCACTGAGTGACTCATTATTTATATTTTAGTTTCACCTGCACACAATTCACAAACATGTATGATAAAAACTAAAATCATGAAATGCAATAGATCTAGATAATAAAAAAATAGTATTAGATTTGCTAAAGCATTAAAACATTAGAATCTAGCATTGGGTCACAACAGGCCTGTAAGAAGAAATTTCAAATGGGGGGGGGGGGGGGTAATTTTGACTTTAAACAGTCTTACAGGGGGGGGGGGGGTGTAGTCACTTTTGAACTTTTAATTATCATTACAATCGAATTTATTGCCCCATTCCTTCCCCGCTTCCTACGGCCCTGCACAGCATGACACAAAGTATTGTTACGTCATCAAAATGGAATGTCTTGAGCGCGCGGCATCATGAACTACAGTATGCATACAAAGTGAGGCTATTTAACCTTACATATATAGACCTATATAGCCTCGTATCATGAACGCCTGAACATATCACATAAGGGAGATCAAATACTTACTTGATTCGTCGATTTATCTTCAGTTATTACTTCAATAACCGTCCGTATTACGAGACGCTGTACAAAGAACGCTGCGTCTGTAAACAACCAACTTGTCTCCCTTTGTTAACAATAATAGCGATTCGGATATTGATACATTAATCGGATAAACGGTTTATTTGGCTTCGACGGAGATTTGTCGGAGATTTTCTTATTTGACAGAACTTTACTAATGTAGTAAAGGCTAGTTTTATTATTCATTCTGAATTGCATGTCCTCTATCGTTCAGTATTCATCCAAAACAATATAATTATTTCGACCAACTCTGCTGGGAACTGATATGACACCCTCGTACATTTTTTCGATATTTTAATATGAAGTCCTCCAACCGACACCACGAAACTTTGAACAATTATCAGTCAGAATGTAAGCAACACATATGCAAAATATAAATGTGTCGGGTGTGGGACTTCATATTTAAATTTCCAGTTATTCGAACGGTACTAGGCGAGGATGACGGATCATAGTGTGTGGTATGGTACTTTCATATTCGATTATTGTTATACCAAGGTGTTTTCTAGCCGTATTTTTTAGCGTAATTGCGAAAATAGATGTTGAAAATTTAATTGCCAGTTAATTTTGAACGACAGAGACCTTTTTACGATTTTTTTCCTTTCGATATTTGATGAAATTATCTGTGATGTAACTATGTAGGAGGGCACACTAATTACGTCATATTACGAAAACCTTTAGCGTCACGTAAATGATTTCTTCACACATTTTTTATATATGTATGTTATTTTTTCTACTGTATAAATTTTGTCAAAATAATTCGTATATCATCGATATAAATACGAAACACCGCTATATTATGCCCAGTCACGTGACTTCCACGTTTCCATAGCAACCATGGAATGAAAATATCTTGTCACTTTAGTCAACATGAACAATCATATACACTTAATAAAAAGAACATTGAGGCCATGGAACAGAAATTTTGAGGTTTTTCCATTTTTATTTTTAAAAAAAGTTTCGTTGCTATGGCAACAATACTCATTTCAGAACAATTTGAAAACATGTTTTTGATGAAGAAACATCCAATATATTATACTGTCAAACTATCAAGGAAATCTGGCACAGGGCCATTTTAGCCCCTAAGTGAACCTACCCCTTTGTAAACAATGGCCACCCTTTCGAAAGACATAACATGGGCTTTATTGATTGGTGGTCTTTAATAGGAGGTAATTTTGTTCTAAATAATAAATGATGTTTTTTAATGGTCTTTATTCGCAGGGTGGCTTTTATTTGGAGGTGGTTGCTAACACAGGCTAGACTGTAGTATCACAATGTAGTTTTATACAAACAGACTGGAATTCACATTTATCTACCAAGCAGCTTCATGGCAAACTGACTTTACAAAACCAGTCTATGCGATGAGAACTAGCTATGTTGTGATTGGTCAATCAGACATTTGAAATCTTAGACTGGTCATCAAAATTTAAAGTTTTAAATTCTAAAGAGTTACTTTCCTTTATCAAGGAAAAAAAGTAATTGTAAGTAACAAAAAGGTTTGTACCAGTCACAAATATTCATTTAATCAAAGGGAAGCAACTCAACTAAGAACTTAACAATAGTGCAAACACAGTAAGTGTATGAAGTATTATAGCTGAGACATTTTATGCTTTTTCATATTTTATGGAATGAAAATAGAGAAGAGTTAAATTTAAACTTAATTAATACAGCATTTATAATATAATTATAGCATGCATCAAGGACTTAAATTATATACATACATGGATTCGCAACTTCCGTATTAACAGTTTAAAGTAATCAAATCCCGCCATAATAACATGTGAATCAACGGAATTACATGCTCTTGTTTACAAAAGCAAAAATACGAAAAAATATCCTTGATTTTATCTTGGAGACGAAAGGATTATAATAGCTAGATGCCCCCATCTTGGAATTTAAAATGTTCGACTGATGCCTTTTTCAATGCTTATACTTAGACTTTGTGGATTATAAATGTATCTCAATATCTTTAAGGAATTTGTTGCATCCTTTACCAATTTCCCGTGCCCAATTGCCAGAGTTTTTTTTTAGTATAATAAAATTTGTAAACCAATTACAGCTGTCAGACAATGCCGAGTATATAGCAATGCATTGTGGGATCGCCAAACAATATCATTTGAGCCATTTTTAGAGTTGCATATCCATGTATGTATATAAGTCCTTGCATGCATGAAGCCAGAATAAAAAAATCTTTTATGGTTGCCCAACTGACCCTGGAGATCTACGCTCATTGACGTGAAAAAAAAAATAACAAAAGCACAATATCACCATAGTACAGCTTCACCATCGATATGATGATTTCAGAAAACATTAAACTGAGTCAAGCAGTTAAAGTCAATCAATTAAAGTCAATCAATCAAATGTATCAATTGATGACATCAAATTGATGTACAATAAATCAATTGAATATGTAAGTCAATTCTACCATTAAACCTATAAATAAAGAGAACTCGTTAAATCAATCGTTTAAATCAACATTTATCAAGCTTACATGTACATGCATCCCTAGAAGGTTTTTTATAAACTTTTTTTCATATAAAGCTCTCAAGACTATACAAATATTTGTATTATAAATGAAACCCAGTTTTTAATTAATCACTCAATATCTACTTCTAAAGTGTCATTATGTAGTCTGTATATACAAGTGTTTAAATACGCAGCAAGTTTAACATTTAAAGTTCTATTCCATACCTAGAAGTTAACACTGACCCAAGATTGTATTTAACTAATATCTGTCGGCCTCTCTTAAACTTCATGTTTCAAAATCGACACAAAGCGGGGACAAATGCAATGTAAAACATAAAGTGGTTAAATCCAGTGTTTTTTCTCTCTTCATTGGGAAGAGGCCTTAGTCTGTTGAATTTGGGAAGAATTATCGCTAACGTTGCTGTTTTGGGAAATAAAAAAGCTGGTGTAAGTTTGGATTTTTGGGAAAACTGCATGATTTTAAAGAAATATTCAATTGGGAAGGGGCCTTTAATAGGCCTCTGTTATAGAAGGTGAAAACCCCCTGAAATCAAAGTACTGAAAGTACTCATGGAAACTGAACTTACATAGACTTGCAGTCCAACATAGAATGGGAACTATAGTTTAACATTTGTATGGCGTATGTAGATAAACGTAATACCATGGTCCACATAAAAATTCATGCGTGCCGAGTGAGTGATGGCGATAAATGGTATTGAGATATAATGCAAACGTATTTGATGAAACTTGTGAATGGTTATGAAGTTTCTCACATTTAGTTTGAAATGTTTGAATACGTTTTAATAACATATTAACAATCATGAACTAATTGTGTGTGATATTTTAGTGAACGTAAATTTAATTTGGGTTAATGGTAGACCTATCGTGAAAAGAAACATACAATGTGTTTAAAATGTATGGGCCAATAGGAAAGACAACCCAACTTCATAAACTTTAACAAAATCGAGGAATCACTGTGGCTTATTGTTTTCACTTTTCTGGTATAAGGATGTGCAGTCTAAAAATAATCAATTGTTGAGCTGAGACATTATGTTTTCCTTCTAAAGAATGGGTGCAGGCCATTTAAACTAAGAAAGCCCTTTCTCGGATCATAAGTTCACATGGTATTAAAGCTAGCAAACAGACTGTTTTAAAACAACCTTTTTACTCTTATATTTATTTATATTTCATCCTAGATATTGCTGAAATTTTCATTTCATCATCCGATTGCTGCCTACAAAGAGGGGCTACGGCAATTGAAGCGCTGGACTAATGTAAACCAGATATTGGGGTTCAAATTTGAAAATACGACAAAATGTTTATTTCTTCATAATATTATGTGGAGACGTTGCTTGCTTCTTGTAGAAGGGTTTATAGTAAATACTGGCTTTAATACAGTATATATAACTGAAAAAATGGGGTTAAAGCCCACTAAAATGAAAATGTCTACCTAGAACTCCTTGGAGTATGGCCTGAAATCCCCAGAAAAACAAGGAATAAAGATGCATGACCCTGTGGATACAATACTTGAGATTTGGCTCAAATCTCTTATCTTGTCTTTTCATGTTCTAAGTTGTTTATGATCATACATTACTGATACATGTATTATTGATACATTAATCTAACAACATTATTGACCCCACTCACTGAACATGTACTTAAACAGTAATCAACTCCTTTACATCATCCTTTATCTTTCTATGTCATACAACACTATATATCAAGGACCACAATGGAATAAGGGTTCCTCTGAACCCTTTCTTGTGTTATAATCCTTGACATTTAATGTTGATTTTACATGGCTGTTTTATTAATTCATGCTTACACTTGTATCAATTTACTGTTTTTGTAGGTTTTAATATTATTATTGCCATGTAAATGTTCATTTTATGTCGAAATAAATCTATCTATCTATAACCATATAATACTTTTAGAATAAATTTGAGATTTGAGCTCGGAGATTGAATATAATTTTTTTAACCTCGGACCTCGCCTAAGTTAGTTTCAATAAATTGCAAAGACAACAGATTGACAGTATTGGATCATAAACTAAAATGCTATTTATGCCAATTTTGTGTCTGATTTTATCAAGATATGGAATCAGTATAAACAATTAGGTATAATTATTTGTACGTAAGATAAAGATATTTAGCGCTTAAAGCCTATTGTTCATAAATTTTTTCGTTTCTCAGCCAAGTCAACAAATCTTTTTTTAAAATAAACAAAAAAAGATGAAAATTTGAAAATTAAAATAATCTATTGCGTCAGTTTTTCTGATTTTGTTCAAATAATTCCTCGTTTGTTGTAAATAACAATTAATCTGAGTATTTTTATGAATCTCAACCCAATCTCAAACAAACATTTTAATTCCTAAGAGCATCATCATTTTGTTGTTAGATACATGTAGTTACTTATCATGTACAACAAAGTCCACCTTTGAGAAAAACATAATGTGACCTTTATTGACAGGATGTATCTATTCAGAGGTCATTTTGTTCTGAACAATCAATAACACTTTTTTTAAAAATGGCCTTTATTTACAGGTGGCCTTATTTTGCACAGATTTGACTGTACACAGATTTTTTTCATGTCTGGTAGTTTCAAGGATTCCACCAAAATGGCAGCCCCCACAGAAGTGAGATAGTTTTCTTATTGCATTATTCCCCGGCCCACCTCAAACTTGATTTTTTAAAAATAAAATTATACGAACAAGAGCTGGTTGAACTGGTAGATGCTCCCCGAACTGTACATTGTCACAGGATGAGCTCTTGGGTAGTCTTAGTAGATGATGCTAATAATTTTTATACACATCAAAATTAATGAAAAGGGAGAAAGACGTACTGTACAGCATCAAACTTAATAACAGATTAGTATTTTTTTTTAATATGCACTAAGGGCAATAACTTCAAAATTAAGAAATGCAGAGTAATGGTTCTTGTGCACTGCACTTCACCTGAATGAGATCTATCCAACTATGAAGTTTTATGATGATACCTTGAATGTGTTTGGAGTTACGCTCAGGACATAAAGATAAGACAGACAGAAGTCCCTACATTTAAATTGCTTCCCCTTAGGTGGTATTTCCATCATTTAGGAACAAAAGAATGACCCCTTCCGGAACAAATGATTAAAGTGGACACTGACTAAATTCAATAGATTCTTTTGTGTAAGGCCCCACCCCCAATCAAGTAAGGTACCTTACGTGTACGGATGGACGGAAGGATGGAGAAAGCAGTGACTATATGCTCTTCCTTCAGGGAGCATAATAAAGAAATCAACTAAAAATATTGGCCTAACAAAAGATTGAGTCATACAATTATGATTAAAGACTTATACAATTATTTTCTTTGGTTGTGTACAGGTTAACGGCTGAATTAATGGACACAAATTAATCCTATTAGATTTTTGTAATATTTATTCACAAATCAGATTAAACTAGTGAACTTTTTATACCTCTGATCGTAAGATAAAATGTTAAAAAAAATAAAAAAATAACTTATAATAAATTGTCAACAGGGTTTATCGTGCATAACTTTAAAATAGACACAGATGCTTGTAAATAACTGTGTGAATATACAAGGTACTATTAATTCATCCCAATATAATTATATCTTTATACTCTGGACTTAAGTCTTTGGTGTTTCTGGTTTCCGTACCAAAATTAGAGTTTGTTGGGTAACTGAAGACACAGTTTGTTTTTGATATATTTCACACAGGAGTTTTTTAATAGCACATTTTGAGGGTTCAATGCAACAGTGTCGTAACTCATATTGAAATAAGAACAAGTTACAACAGTGTTGCGCTGAGCCCTCGATTTGTTTTTTTAAGTGGACTTTACAACTTTTTCTCAACAATATTTCAGATAAGAAACGGAGGCAAGTACACCTAACCAGTTTTCTTGGACTGTACTGTAACCATGGCAGCACATACCTACTCTTCCAAAAGGAGCGGACAACTTCTCCACAAAATTAATGGGAGATAATTATACATAAAATCCATGATTACAGGGTATGACCTGTTATGACTGGAAATTTAAGTACATAAAAAAAGTCTGAATACCTCAGTCCATTGTCCGAGAGCGTGAAGTATCATCTTTTTCTCATCTAAATAAAAAGGGTCGCCGATTCCCAAGTAAGGCTTGTGATTGGCTGATTTAAATCCCATTGTTAACATTTGATTTTGTCGCCGATTGTAGTTGTTCACCCGAACCTCCTCTCTGGATGGATTATCGGGATTGAAATTTATTGTGTCCCGAGCTAAAAGCTTGAGCCCCATGCATGATGGGATTGGTAAGGCCACAGGCCTCACATACGATTTAGGGTCCTTGCTAGCAGGCATCTTTGCAGTCAACGGCTGTAACAATAAAATAAAAAATAATGACAACTAAAAATCTTGAGAAAAATCTCATCATACTTAACTTGAGAAAATGGAAAACACAAAACCGAGATTTGAGATCCAAGAACAATCTCATGTCTAAAAAAACTTTGTACACAAGTTATTTATGAGGATCGAAAACAAGGTTTAAGTTCAAACTCACAATATTCAATTTGCACTAAGTATATGAATAAACACTTCGAGAAATCTTTGAATCACAAAAAATATAAAACAATAAAATTTCATAGAATGATAATAAAAAAAATCTTATTTGATTAAATAAAAAAATCCAACTTACAGGCAATTCACAACTATAATGCATTTTCCGAACAACGCAGGCCAAAACTCTTTAATAAACTAATTAATGCATACACATACATAAGCCCGTTATTAAAATATTTCCATCAAGATGAATTTGTATACAACAGATTTACAATGTTTAGCCAAGGGCATTCATTTTGATACTTAAGTAAATACCGCTATGAAAAACGACCTTGCATTTAACAATAGAAAGAAAAATCAGTATTAGGTGATTTATGGTTCGCTATAAACCATAAATGAAAATTGTAACAATACCAATGTTTAACTATTCATTGATACTAGATACGTCGCCCGACCTTTGGTATGATGAACTGCAGTTAAGACGTAGACTAAAAAATTATCTGCGTACATATTGTAAAGTTCCCATTATGTGCGAGGCGTTAAAAAGTGTATTTGATCTACACTGTTGGTCTATTCATACGACGCTATCAATTCACTCAATTGACAGATACACTGCATTTTATTTCTCTCTTGCATACTAAATCAGAATGCATGGGGCATGTTCAACACTGTTTATATGATTAATAATGTGAAAATCTCTAATCAATACAGGATGAATGGCCAAAATGGAGACAAAGTTTTACCTCAGGTTCAGAAAGCATGATAAAAAAACGTGTTTCTAAATGTAGGCACTTCACATTTGACCTTGTCACGAATGTGGCGTATAAAAATGTTAGTTTCTGGTTAAATGCACATTAAAACTAGGGCAGTTAGGTAAGGAAATGTTTCTTTTTCAGTTTTTTTGTTAACTACATGTATTCCTGAAAGCCAATGGAAAGGTAAACTAGAAATGTGTCCGGAGGACACGAATGCCCCTGCTGAGTGCTAAGTCAAAAAGGGGCCATAACTCCTGTGAAAATGTTCGGATTTTAATGGAAATTATACTTGACCGGTAATTACTATAGTTACACCTTCACGTAACATATGAAATCCATGAAATTTTTCTTGAATTATTGCTCGGAAACCAAACTTTGGATGGACAGACGGAAAGACAGACAGGGGTTACACTTTATGCCCTTCCGTCATTTCGAATCACAGGGGCATAAAAAGTGAGGCAATGGATGCATTACTGGGGCTTAAGTTGCAGGGAAAAATGATGGTAGACAACAAGCAACCATTATGCTCAAATCACCTTCAAGTTGACAGCTGACATCTATATGCTTGGTAGACCTAAAGGCTTAAATTAAAAGTAAGTTTGTTTGCCCTTTACCAACCGACCCGAAAAAAATCATGCCAACTCAAAACATTTTATTGGAAAATCTGGGAGAATTTTATTTTTAAATACTCGGGAAAAGATACACATACTCTGTGCTTTCGATAAACATTTAAAGTAGGTATCATTTGAAGTAATGAAGGAAAACAATAATGTGTGCATTGAGTACATGTTTATGGTTGATTAAAGCACACTGGTTGTATGGTTGCAGAATACAGAATACTTCTAGATAGAAGTGTAATTTCATGCTAGGTAAAGGTCAAATTCAGAAATAAAATAAAATATCTTTCCTACCTACCGCCCCACATCTAAAATTCAGGGTCGGTAAAGGGCAAACAAACATATTTTAAATTTAGGCCTTATGTTCAGATGACCTCTGCTTACTTGACCTTTATGTTCAGATGACCTCTGCTTACTTGACCTTTATGTTAAGATGACTTCTGCTTACTTAACCTTTATGTTCAGATGACCTCTGCTTACTTGACCTTTATGTTCAGATGACCTCTGCTTACTTGACCTTTATGTGCTACGTTGGTACTTGTTCTGAGTTTGATAAAGTCTAATATATAGTTAATTGTGGACTTAGGAGTGGTAATAATTAATTTTGAACTAACTCAAGATCTGACAATCTTTAAATTATTCTTTCATAATTTGTAAGGAAATCAATGACAAGTAAATTATAATGTCAGGTAATTAGGCTTTTCACTTAACCATTAATTGAAAGCACAACGTTTAAATATATTATGTTTAGAAAGTTAAATAATTGGCACCAATAATTACGTAACAATGAATTATGTAATTAGATAAAGTAAAGTGAATGAGTTCACCAGATTGTTAAGACTAAATTGAATGCACCTTGGCACAATACCACTTTACAGGCATTTTTTGCAAAGTCCTAAATTGTGTTGTTTTTTTCAATTTTGGTTTAAAAAACATCAGATACCATAAATATCCTATTAAAGGCCCCCAGGGCTTTACAATTTACATTTCCCAAACTGGGGGGGGGGGGGGGGGGCAGGGTTCTCAATAAGATTGTGGCCAACAGGCCCAAAAGCTAGACTGACAGGCCAGTTAGGGGGTCCTGGCATTTTCTAGCAACATTTTACAAACTTTTGAGATTCCTAACCGGCCCAAACACATTTCTAAGCGGTTAAATTGGCCTGCAGCCTGCTGTTATTGAGAACCCTGGGAGTTTGGGCGCCTATTAAGTCCATTTTTCTCATAAATCAGTGAGAACAGTTTAAATTCAGCTATGCAGTGTTTATTAAGGTTTTCAGCATCAGTAAATGGCCTATGTGACCTTAGAATGTGTACATCTATAAAAGTCTAATGGATAATTATATTTTTGTTATCATTTGTATTAAGTCGGATTCCAAAGGATTTGGATTTTAATTTTGGTATTACCGGTACTCTTGTTTAGGGGGGCAGATAGGGGCTCTACAAGGGGGCAGATAGGGGCTCTACAAGGGCAGGGGCTTTTAATAGGAATTTTCAGGATATATTCCAGGGCACAGGCTACCGGCGTGTGAAAACAGCAAAATAAAGTTTAAAAAAATATTTTTTTTCACCATATGTATATTATAGACTCTATAATATAATAATTATACCGGTATATGGAGAAATTTTTTTTTTAAACTTTATTTTTGCTGTTATCACATGCCGGTAGCCTGTGTTCCAGGGTATATCTCAAGAACCTGAGGATGATGACAGTAACTGTTGTGAAATAATGAATCAATCAATGTTTGCAAAAATCACACAAATAGTTGTCCTTGGTGAATAATGATACTATTGTATCAGATTATTCTAAAACAGTTATTCGATATGGTTTCTGACAACCCCCATTTTAAAAACCATAACTGATATTCAATATTTGTAGTGCAAGTGATACTCTGAAATAGTATGTTAGGTAAAATATGCTCTCTCCAATTAAACACCCCTCTCCCAGATACTTCAATAATCCTTCAAATTATACCATTACTCAAACATGAGCATGACATACTTTTGTTACACATGCAGAGGTGTATTCAATTTTAGAATACACAGTAGATACCAGGGGTGCATGATATTGGGGTGGTGGAGGGGGTGGGTTTGGAAGGGGGTGTCCTCTTGCCTCAAGTGAAATTTTGCTGGAATTTCTTTCTTAACGAAACGTTAAGGCAGCAATCATTTCCCCAGTGCCGCCCCTGCTCCTGTGCCTCTAGATACAAAAAGAGAAAAGCTGAGTATAAAATACCGAAATCTGTCACCTATAATAATCTTAGACAGCTTGTGAATGAGTCAGTATCATTAAAAAGATAAAAAGAAATTCATTTTACATTATAATGCAGGTCAATTTTTTTTTAAATGTCAAATGGCTGTTTTTTAAGTTTATAGAATACAGAGTCACCTTTTTAGTTGCTATATCATTGACACAATTAACAACTTAAAATATGTATATATATGTTCCCAATTTGAAGCTGGCATCAAATATCAATTTTTAATTAGTTACATTGCACAAATTCAACAGGAAGTAAATTATATGCACTTATCAATGTTTTACCGGATGCGGGCCTTGAACCCACAACCTCCTGCTTGCAAGTCAGATGCTCTACCAACTAATTCAGCTAATTGGGCTGTTAATATTACAGCCAATTTATAAATACATGTACTATATATACAGTACTGCTACATTCCTCTTTTCTTTTCTCGAAGTATAATAATAACCACAGGCTTTGGTTCTTCCTAGCAGCTTAAGACGCACACACAGCACCAAATATAATAGGAGGAAAATATGTACCCGATGCACCGGCTCAAAACCGCTACCTCATGCTTTCAAACTAAGTTGCTCTACCAATCAAGTTAATTGGGTGATTTTTATTACATATGGCCTATCTATAATTACAAACCCTATACACCATACTGCTACACATCTTTTTAGGGCAAATTAGAAAGCAGTTTGGGAAATTGCAGAAAAATTATCAAGGTTTTTGGAACTGCTCAAACATTTTAGGCCTAGCGAGATTTGCAAGGCATTTCAGACTCCACAAATAGATGCAAATGAATGCATTCATAATGCTCGTCTAAAATTGTCCAGTCAGCCAAAAATGTACACTATTCCTAACTAGTTAATTAATTTTTGGCTAGTGTCAATTAATTAAAAAAAATACGAATAAACCATATTTCCAAAGACCTATATACATCTTTGATATTTCTATGAATATGCAAGAAATTTAAAACCATGCCAACAAATATCAGCATTTATATAAATCCATGTTTTTGGAGAAAAAATCCATTGGAAATAGAGAAAGCAACAGATAATCATGCATAGTTCATACTGGACATATCCGAAAATGGTGATAGTAAACGTACCTTCTAGTGTGATTATTCGAAGAATCGATTAGATTACCGATGCTCGCTGCAGATGATATCATAGTCGATGTTCACTACATAAAACTAAGCATCGATGAATTATAAATTCGTGTTTGAATAAAAAATGAATACAACTCAACGGTAAACAAGTGGCAAATATCCAAACTATAAAAACATTGGACAGTTTGTCAGTGTATTTTTTTACTTCGACACCGTAATGTAAATAACCGAGTCGTCAAGGTTACTGGGTATTGGAATCTTCAAATTACTAGTTTGTTGGGCGGTGTCACGAGTCGACTATCTTACAATATCTTAAATAATGGTTAATTTAACATAATCACTATAAAAGGACACTGGTGTCACATTTAAATAGCTTTTAAACCGAATTGTGTGTAGCACGCTTATTTCTCATTATGTTTGATAAGATTTAAACCACGCCTTCTCGAAAACTCCGCCCTTTTAAATGAATTCAGTAATGTATGTATATTTATAAGTCCTTGATTATAAATTTATAGCCTTCTGTATAAAAATATCAAATGCAATATTAGTTAATCGACCGATTTAGATAAATATTTAAATATTAGAGCCTCATCATAGTATATGTTTTGTTTGACCATGGTCTCAGATCCAACTGACAAAATCATGACTATGGCATGCATGCATATCGTTTCATTTGTACTGATTATATGTAGGCGTACCGATATTTTCAACGTAAAAAAGTCAACGTTTCTTATATAAGCGGTGATATATTTGCCCAAGATAATAGTAATTTTAGTATTGTCGATAATCGATAGGTCTTTGTTCCTCTAAAGAAATGCATGCAATAGCCTATATACGCTTGTAGTGATCGAAGATCTTATGAAGTGGTTAGAACGAGGTTAACGTACACTGTTAAAGAATCCAGAAATAAAAACTGGTAAGATTAAATATTCACAGACATCTAAATGACAGGAATGTTGGAAACTAGAGAAAAAACTTCTTTTCATTCACATAAAAATGGGTTTACTATAGCTGCACATGTCAATCTAGGGGCTGCATGCAAAACCATACCCTAACTACGCTTAGCAAAAATGTTGGAAACACGTATTTTTGTAAAATTTTGGAAAAGTGTGTAATATTAAAGTATGATTGCTACAAGAGATTGATAACTATTTAGCAGTTTCCCGTATTTTGCAGTATTTATACTATTCTTATAGCAAAAAAAACTATTTTTCGTCACAAAATAGTATGCAAGAAAGTTCGTAAGTCAGTAAAATTATGTCGGGGTTTGAATTTAAGGCATGTTTAAGAGATGCAAAGCTTGATAAGTCCTATAAACTCTTTCTTGTTTTTACAATATATTTTAAATAAGGATTGAAAACTTATTCATTGATCAAATATTAGCTATCTTGCTTTCCTGAAAGCAGTTTCTATCTGTTTCAATAGAAAGACAATGCACAATATGTAATATAGATTTTTAGAAATATTGATGCTAAAAGTCATAGAAAATCTGTTTCTGCAAGAAAAGACCAATCTCCAACATACAAAAAACCCACGTTTTTTGCCATTTTTAATCCTTTTGTGCTGTTGTTTGCGCATAGTACAAGACAATTATGTAATATAAATAAAAATCATAATAGCTGGAAATCTTACCAATTTAGTGCTAGAAATTAAGAAAAAAACAGAACTTGGTAAGTCATGCATGCAAATGGTTTTCACAACATCAGATCTATGTGTCAAGTTTGTGCAAGAAATAACCTGAGTCCAATATGATGAGTTAGGTTCAATCTTGACAAAATAGCATGTTTAACTCTAAAACAGGAGAATACATGGCTAGAGTGGAGCTAATCAGGTGGGAAATGGTCTGTTATATGCAAAAAAAGGTTCTAACTAAATTTTGACCAAAAGTGTAGTCAGGTTTGGTTTTGCATATACCCCTTCAATCGTGCAGGTAGGGATTGGTAGGATAAAGGATAAGACCAGAGCTCGTCGGTATATTTTAATTGTGTGATACTCTATCTTTATTAAAAAGAAAATTTAACATGTCACAATACATAATTACATACATGTATATACACTCTCTTTTCATCCTTCAATAAAAGTACATTTTAATAAATTGTTTATATTTTTCCTGTATACCAGATACAATACATGTATTTACATTTTGGATATAAGGTTACAAAACATGTACATTGTATGTTCATGTAGTAATGTAATAATATTATAAAAATGTTTATACAAAATACACGATACAAAAATACTTTTATCCGACAGTGAATTAACAGGTATCTGTTTACTATTTATAATGCATCTAAATTTTGATATTTATTATGATATTTAACCGTTCATATGGGAACTAAGTACAAATGTGAGTGCCTGAATAAGCAGTACACATGTTACTGTTAAATACATCATCATATTTATAATCCATTCATGATACAGTTACCTATGATTCAGACAGGTTTCGCGACGAATAGCCAGTCCAATGACTGACCAATCGAAATGACCGACATCACCATTAGCCAATCGATTGGCCAGTTTTACCCAAACTAGTAATAGACACTCTACTGTATACTCGGAAACAACTAAAATAAACACATACCCATGACTTAAAATCGTCTACAAAAAAACGTCGATATTTTGAGCAAAAAGTGAATGTTTTGCTCAGTGTTTTTTCTGGTTAATTTTCAACTCTTTTTCTTTTCTATTCCTTTCTCTATGCATTGTCTGGAATACATTTATTAGCCTTTTTATCGATATAAGCACGTGGCCCCACTAGCTCTTGTGTTAGAAGCGTATTTCCTTAATATGTTAATTCTTGCACAATATATAGAACACACCATTGATGATAATTTGTTTTTGTTTGAAGTTGTTCCGGCGACAATTCTAGCTTTATGTCAATATATTCTGTCTGTTGTTTAAAGTGCCCGCCTGTCATTTGTTTGTTTGATAATGTCCTCGACGATTGTTCAGTCAATTGTTTGTGTATCCATTCAAAATTCACCGAAAAGCGTACAGTGGATGTTTGAATAGATGTACATGTATTTATTTCATGTTTACAATTGTAAATAACATGGCACAGCTTGACCATATGTTTTGAGCCGTGACGAAACTTTTCAGAATAATCCACTAAGTCAAATAGGGGATATGAATATTCGGAACAAGTCTGACTGAAACATTTTGATAAGATAAATCTAACATGCTCAAAAATACATGTCTGTATATGGTTGGCGCAATAGGTAGAGAGCGTAGTAGCCTCATGCTGTCGTATTAAAGGTCAGAGTTCAATTCCATTGTATATAATTAATAGATGTACAGACAATAAAACAGATATTGAGAAATTAAAACAAAATGTCTGTTAAAATGCAGCGATTACAGATGTTAGTAAAACAGATATTATCAATGCGTTTTATTTTTAACACTGCTTAAAGAGTAATTACAAAATGTAAATGTTACACGAAATATAAAAATATTGATTACAAAAACTTGATACTCAAATGGATTTGTAAACAATGAAAATACATTAAATATATTGTAACATTTAAGGTGGAATGTGCAAGTTAAGAACTATTAATTAAGATCAAACACTGACAAAACAAAATCAGTGGAATATAATTCTTATTTCCACTGTGATTCTTGGAAAATGACATACAATGTAGAATTAATAGATTAATTTCTAAAACGTCTGACTTATGTAATTTCGACTCATTGATTAATTGTTTTTGCTTACTAAGTTGAAAGACATTGATAATGATTTGGTGCAGGTCCCCAAGATCGCAGTGGTTTACAATAGAATTAAAGGACACAAGCACGCAATAATATTGCTTCAAATCTAAAACCATCGGACTAAGTTTGACGTTTGGTTCAGAAGTTGACCAAGAGATAATCAGAGACAAAATGACTGCACTTGATGTTCCAAACGGTATCGCTTTACTCAGCTACAGCTAAAAGTTTAACCCAACCTCAAATCTGTTGGTTTTTATACAGTTTGTTATGTTGATTAACGCCTTAAGATCATTTGTTTTCTGGCGTTTTTTTTTATTGAATGTAATGCCTCTATTTTTATGGTTAATGGTCGGAGAAATGAATAGGACATTTTTCTATTTAGACTAGCTGTTTGTAAATGTTTGGCGTAGTTACACGATATATCGAGGGTTCAGCGCAACAGTGTCGTAACTCATATTGAAATAAGAACAAGTTACGACAGTATTGCGCTAAACCCTCGATATATCATTGTAACCAAATGTTTTAACGTCATGTAACTATGCGCATTAATTTCTATAGTTGTCGTTGGTTATTTCTCGCACATCAGTCGGAACTCCATTTGTCGTTGTCGTTGGTTATTCATTTTATGCCGCCTCTTGTAGTTGACTTAGCGTAAGTGATGTTAATCTAACCGAGTCAAATGGATGGGTAAACATTGTATTTCCGGCCTCTCTATTAGGTCCCGTTTTAAATGTCATGACCTTGTACACACTTGAATTAAAATATCGATGCTATCGTACGACAAACTCAACCTAATAGAAGACAATGAACCACAAAACAACGTAAATGAACACATCAGAGTGACTATTTCAATGTTGTTTGCGTATCTACTATGTTTCGTTAGTATGCTCTTAGAGAATTATTTCTTTTATTTACTACACCGGAACAACATATATCATGATGGCAATTGCTTGGTGAAACTCATTTATATATCAAATAAACTAAATTGCTTTTCATTTTAGGGGCAGTTAATTAGCTAGTACATGTATATGACACTATCATTTCGACAGCAAACTGCTTAAGGTGTCTGTGCTTTGTTTCGTTAGTTTGTCCAAGAAGACTATCTCAGAATTATGAGGCAGATTTTACTTGCAGTTTTCACAGTAGCATTTTTGGGATGTGTAGGTAAGAGTTTTATTTTAATTTCAATACATTCAACCTTCTTAGTCATACTTTTTTACTAGGGTTTAAAGTGTGTAAAGCGATAAGCAACAAAATGAACAAAAAAACAACAGTAGTGTAAGAATATATTGCTTTCATATTCATTTGATCATTGAACTTGAGGTTAACAAAAACCGTCTCTGTAATTAAATGGACATGATTGTCACATGTTATCAAGTTTACAAGTTTATTTTCAATGTCTCAGTTCATGCAAGTATGAAAACATGAGTATTAACATAATATACAAATACAAGTGTAAAAGGTTAGTAACATAATACATTTTCTTGTTAGTTGTGTACAAAAGATATAATCAAGTTATAGTAAATGTTAAACACACACATTGTATATTACAAAAAAGAAATAAGAATATTAACATATATATATATACAAGTTTATTTCTTATTCATTAGGCACTAAGGCCCATGTGAACAACATATTTACAAATATAATATAAATACATACAATGTTACATGCAAAATACGATGATGTTACCTTAGTCTTAGATATGAACAATATTTTAACTACATTAAAAAAAAAAAAAAAAAAGAAGAATTTTAACAACGTTACGGTAAAGAAAGATCATATATATAGTGTGGAGAAAGTAGTTTAGTTATAGTTAACATAATAGTTAGTTAGGTTAAGTGGGGGATCAAACATTCGCTAGGTATTGCTCTCTTAATTTAAGGCTTTTAAATACATAAACTGACAATTTTTTTAAGTTATTTTCATTTTCCGATTGTAATAAACTCTTTAGTTTCAATATATATATATATAGCACATATTTGTTATCAGAATAAAGTGTTCCCTACACCATACTTGTACCGCCGACCTTCCGTGTAACAGTTTGCTCACATTTGGACCCAGGTGAGATTTGAACTTACAGTGGTGAGAGGCTAGTTACTTAGTATTTTACAGAGACATAGATAACATAGATTGGCAACTTAGAAAATCACGCATGACATCATTTTGTAGATTCTGTAGGAGATAAAAAAAATCAAAAACTAAATAAAATACATATATGAATTATACATTTGACTTTAGCTGGAAATAATATTTTGTTACATTTTCCAAGTTAATTTTTAGCTATACCTACTAGCATGTTATCAGCCTGAAAAAAAATGGTACCAGTAGATATTTTTTAGAAATGCTGCATAAGTAGGTAGTATAAACATGGGCGTAATAAAACTATCAGTCAAAATTGATAATTGAAAAACTCAGCCGTTATAGTTTTAAGAATAAACTTTCAGAAAATGTAAAATGTATGCCTGTGTTATTAGTAGGTAAGAAGTTTTACTTGCTACAAAATCAGCAATTTTTGGGGAAAATAGCAGTCATGCGCGATATTACATCGGACTGGCAATAACTGATGCATCGTCGGATACCCACGGTCGTTGCCTCCGCTCCGCTACGTACATTTCTCGTGGAATATTTCTTTACCGATTCGCCGTTTTCATAGAATAGAACAGAATATACATTAACCAATATAACATTAATCGAAACGGCGAATCGGTAAAGAAAAATCCCAAGGGAGATGTACGTAGCGGAGCGGAGGCAACGACCGTGGGTATCCGACGATGTAACTGAAGTTGCTTATCTCTGTTATCTATATCTCTGGTATTTAAGTGTAGAAAAACTATTACCTCAATTGCGTCCTTTAAAAAAATATCGCAAAGATTTTGTTGAGTGCGATATACATGCATCTCCTGGACGTTTAAAAACGTTTACTCAATGTTGTTAAAGTTCGGTGTCTTTATCGGAACGGCATTATAACTTGGATGATTGTTTTATATTTTTATCAGTGTCCTCTCAGCTGTCTAATTCCTGGATCAAGGTTACCTCTCTAGATGGGTTTTTGTCTTCTTCGGTGGGTACCACCAAAACAGCTTGGAGTGTCTTACAATGTGGGCGTGCATGCACTTTAGACAGTGAGTGTCTGTCCTACTTCTTCAATGCTGGAAAATCAGTGTACAACTGCCTACTTCATGACGTAGTATTTCAGAATATGTCTAGTATGGTACCAACACCACAAGTGACTTACTATATACCAGGTAAAGCAATTTTATCATACAATAAAATCTGGATAGAAAAACACATTTGCTGCCAAAAATGAGTCTTTATATTGAACTGTATATAATCTATGGAAGTACAGAGCAACCTCTCTTGAGCGGCTCTCTCTTGAACAACAACCTCCTCGCAGCAACAGCATGATTTACCCACTACATAATTAAGATATTAAAGTCTCTAGAGTAAGGTCCTCTAAACAACAACATAGCTTTGATTCTACCAAAGGGTGTCCCATTGGAGAGGTAGTACTGCATAGTGAAATCCAGTCCGAAAAGTTGATACATTCGCTAAGTAAGGTTTTAATGAAATTATAAAAGATCAAGTCAAACGAGTCAATGAAGACCACTGAGCGGTGAACGACGTAACCTTTATTGAGGATGATTTTGGTACGTAATTTTCTTCTTCACGGTAAGTGCAGAGCTCCCTCTGATGCACAGAAGAATCAACTACAAATGATTGGGGCTTGGGATAAATCGAATGGTCTATTCTGTCTGTCAACGATATTTCAGTTATATACAGTTCGAGGGTTCAACGCAAAAGTGTCGTAATTCATATTGAAATAAGAACAAGTTACGACAGTGTTGCACTGAGTCCTCGAGTTGTATACAGTGGTTAACGGTGTAGCTAAATTTAGAATGGAAACTGAACAAAGAGAGAAATTCAGTGCCATGAACCAAATATTGTTATTTGTATGAACACATCCGTCTTTTACAAATGCAAATAGTCTAAAGCTCGAAATATGTACTAATCAAGTGCCCATAATCAATAAATTCAGTGCAGTCGGCCGCCATCTGTCTCTCCTCGAATGATCTCAAATAACAATGTACAAGAAGAAACCTCTGAAGGTCACATGGCGTCATAATGCAGCAGTGAAATTATTACGCTTGGTTAAACACAGAACTATTTTATAACGGAAGTGGCAAAAACAAAACGAGAACCTGCATTCAAAAATGCAGACGGCAGTGAAACAAATCTAGTTTTTTAGAGAAAAACTCCGATTTTATATTTTACTGAATCATTAGTATTTTATGTATTTTTTTAATACACAACTAATTTTTATGCATGCTTATCCTCAAAATGATGTTTTAACTCTGTTGACAATGTTATTTATTCATGATGAGTGTATATTACGGATATTGTATGATGCACCGTTATTTGGATAACACCGGTAAACTGGGTTCAGACTAAACGCCAGCCTGTTCACCTTATCAGTTTTCCTGGACGGTATTCTAACCATTACTAACTTACGCATCAACGAGTATCCGGCAACCGGTACTCCATATATGGAGCAAAATTGACCGATTTTCGTAAAAAGGTATGACCTGCTGCGACCGGGCTATGATTCCGACTCGGATCACCGAGGTACAAGCACTGACCACCATCGTCGGATACCCAGGGTCGTTGCCTCCGCTCCGCTACATACATATCCCGTGGGATTTTTCTTTACCGATTCGCCGTTTTCATAGAATATAACAGAATATACATTAACCAATAGAAACGACGCTTACATTTCCGATACTCTCCGGCTTGGAAACGAAAATGAAAATGGCTGCGCCCACGCGAAAATGTTCGTTCTGTTTATCTACAATTAAAAGTAAAAATTATAGAAGTTTTACGTGAAACGAACATAGTTTTAGTACGAGCGATCTGATTGGCTGTTAGGCGCATTACAAGATTGTACTGCATCCAATCAGAATACGGTTTTAGTTATTTATCGAAACGGCGAATCGGTAAAGAAAAATCCCACGGGAGATGTACGTAGCGGAGCGGAGGCAACGACCGTGGGTATCCGACGATGACTGACCACTGGACCATGGAACCTATAATCTATGTTACGCATTAATATTGTATTTCAGCAAATCACCCCATGCCAACTTTTCAACCGAGTTCTGTATCTACGACCACGACGGGTAATTATGTATATGAAACTCCAGCGGTTTTGTATGTATCCGCATCTCAAGCGACCACATCTCAAGAAACCACATCTCAAGAAGTGTATACTGTATCCCCATTTCAATGCCACGAGAACGACGGTGAATTCCATTCAGTGCCTTTTTCGGACGGCTCGACATTTTACTACAAGTAAGTAAGCTAAACAAGATAAACTAAAATAGTCATCAATTTTTATCTTATAAATTTTGAACATAAAACGTGTTTGTTTGAACAATACCTTTAAAATGTACAAAGACAAGATAAAGAAAAAAAATTGGATAAGTGTAAAAATATCTTCAAATACATTTGATCGTTATTCACAATTTTTTTTAACCAAAACTGTTTTTTTTTCTTTTGTAATTTAATGGACAAATTTAATATCATTTTGGCCTATATAATTATATGACCTAGATATTTGATGTTTTAATGGATTCTTCTGCCCCATATCTCTCGTTGAAGATCAGACCCGCAGAGATCACAAATTTCGTGACGCTGTTCGCAGAAATTTGTTTTAAATTGGCAACAGTTTAATTACCAGAATGTATTTATTGATTTTGAAAATATCTATTCATTGTTACATTTTAGCTTCGATTGACCTATAATTTCACTCACGTACCGATTAAGACGTTTCCCATATTGAGTAACAGTTTCGCCAAAACATGCAAGCAGATCTTAGGTGAATAAAATAAAAACAAGTGGTAAGCCACACAGCAGTAAAGATGTCACACTTTTATGTTACAAAAGGGTTTCTCGTGAACTTTGTTATTATGCCAAATAAACTGTTTGTTATTATGTTATTATTTTTACGATCAGGTTTGATCAAACGTACAGTTTCTACCATGAAGCAGTCGAGCTTTGCACTAACCAGTCCGCCCGTCTTGTGCGGGTAACAACTGACGCGAAGTTGGAGGTTCTTCGACAAATGATGTTGTGCCCAGGTAAAACATTAGTACAATTTTATTTCAATGCAAAACACCTACATGAAACATGTTAACAATTCCAATAATGCTTATCTACATATACAACAGTTATGTGGCTTTAGAAGAAAACGAAAAATAATGCATTTACGTGATGTTTTCCTAGTTTAATTAACTGAAAACGCGCTTGTAACGATAACATTGTGACGTCACTAGGTCACGTGGATTCCCCACACTGCTACTCACAGTTAAAAAAAATAAACACATGACATGTTTGGTGAATTACACTATTTTATGCTACTCGATTTTATATCGAAAAGAATTTACCTCAAAGTCGACAGATGGTTTACCAAAAGATGTTCCAGATGGAAGTATTCAGCAAGAGCACATGATGACGTAGTATACTACCCTTGTTTAATGATGACGTTGTATACTATCCTTGTTTAATGATGACATAGTGTACTACCCTTGTTTAATGATGACATAGTATACTACCCTTGTTTAATGATGACATAGTATACTACCCTTGTTTAATGATGACGTAGTATACTACCCTTGTTTAATGATGACATAGTATACTACCCTTGTTTAATGATGACATAGTGTACTACCCTTGTTTAATGATGACATAGTATACTACCCTTGTTTAATGATGACATAGTGTACTACCCTTGTTTAATGATGACATAGTATACTACCCTTGTTTAATGATGACATAGTATACTACCCTTGTTTAATGATGACGTAGTATACTACCCTTGTTTAATGATGACGTAGTATACTACCCTTGTTTAATGATGACGTTGTATACTACCCTTGTTTAATGATGACATAGTATACTACCCTTGTTTAATGATGACGTAGTATACTACCCTTGTTTAATGATGACATAGTATACTACCCTTGTTTAATGATGACATAGTATACTACCCTTGTTTAATGATGGCATAGTATACTACCCTTGTTTAATGATGACGTTGTATACTATCCTTGTTTAATGATGACATAGTATACTATCCTTGTTTAATGATGACATAGTATACTACCCTTGTTTAATGATGACGTTGTATACTATCCTTGTTTAATGATGACATAGTATACTATCCTTGTTTAATGATGACATAGTATACTACCCTTGTTTAATGATGACGTTGTATACTACCCTTGTTTAATGATGGCATAGTATACTACCCTTGTTTAATGATGACGTTGTATACTATCCTTGTTTAATGATGACATAGTATACTACCCTTGTTTAATGATGACATAGTATACTACCCTTGTTTAATGATGACATAGTATACTACCCTTGTTTAATGATGACATAGTATACTACCCTTGTTTAATGATGACGTAGTATACTACCCTTGTTTAATGATGACATAGTATACTATCCTTGTTTAATGATGACATAGTGTACTACCCTTGTTTAATGATGACGTAGTATACTACCCTTGTTTAATGATGACATAGTATACTACCCTTGTTTAATGATGACATAGTATACTACCCTTGTTTAATGATGGCATAGTATACTATCCTTGTTTAATGATGACATAGTATACTACCCTTGTTTAATGATGACATAGTATACTACCCTTGTTTAATGATGGCATAGTATACTACCCTTGTTTAATGATGACATAGTATACTACCCTTGTTTAATGATGACGTAGTATACTACCCTTGTTTAATGATGACGTAGTATACTACCCTTGTTAAATGATGACATAGTATACTATCCTTGTTTAATGATGACATAGTATACTACCCTTGTTTAATGATGACATAGTATACTACCCTTGTTTAATGATGACATAGTATACTACCCTTGTTTAATGATGACATAGTATACTACCCTTGTTTAATGATGACATAGTATACTACCCTTGTTTAATGATGACATAGTATACTATCCTTGTTTAATGATGACGTTGTATACTACCCTTGTTAAATGATGACATAGTATACTACCCTTGTTTAATGATGACGTAGTATACTACCCTTGTTTAATGATGACGTAGTATACTACCCTTGTTTAATGATGACATAGTATACTATCCTTGTTTAATGATGACATAGTATACTATCCTTGTTTAATGATGACATAGTATACTATCCTTGTTTAATGATGGCATAGTATACTACCCTTGTTTAATGATGGCATAGTATACTATCCTTGTTTAATGATCACATAGTATACTACCCTTGTTTAATGATCACATAGTATACTACCCTTGTTTAATGATGACATAGTATACTACCCTTGTTTAATGATGACATAGTATACTACCCTTGTTTAATGATGACATAGTATACTACCCTTGTTTAATGATGACATAGTATACTACCCTTGTTTAATGATGACATAGTATACTACCCTTGTTTAATGATGACATAGTATACTACCCTTGTTTAATGATGACATAGTATACTACCCTTGTTTAATGATGACATAGTATACTACCCTTGTTTAATGATGACATAGTATACTACCCTTGTTTAATGATGACATAGTATACTACCCTTGTTTAATGATGACATAGTATACTACCCTTGTTTAATGATGACATAGTATACTACCCTTGTTTAATGATGACATAGTATACTACCCTTGTTTAATGATGACATAGTATACTACCCTTGTTTAATGATGACATAGTATACTACCCTTGTTTAATGATGACATAGTATACTATCCTTGTTTAATGATGACATAGTATACTACCCTTGTTTAATGATGACATAGTATACTACCCTTGTTTAATGATGACATAGTATACTACCCTTGTTTAATGATGACATAGTATACTATCCTTGTTTAATGATGACATAGTATACTATCCTTGTTTAATGATGACGTAGTATACTACCCTTGTTTAATGATGACATAGTATACTACCCTTGTTTAATGATGACATAGTATACTACCCTTGTTTAATGATGACATAGTATACTACCCTTGTTTAATGATGACATAGTATACTACCCTTGTTTAATGATGACATAGTATACTACCCTTGTTTAATGATGACATAGTATACTATCCTTGTTTAATGATGACATAGTATACTATCCTTGTTTAATGATGGCATAGTATACTACCCTTGTTTAATGATGGCATAGTATACTATCCTTGTTTAATGATCACATAGTATACTACCCTTGTTTAATGATCACATAGTATACTACCCTTGTTTAATGATGACATAGTATACTACCCTTGTTTAATGATGACATAGTATACTACCCTTGTTTAATGATGACATAGTATACTACCCTTGTTTAATGATGACATAGTATACTACCCTTGTTTAATGATGACATAGTATACTACCCTTGTTTAATGATGACATAGTATACTACCCTTGTTTAATGATGACATAGTATACTACCCTTGTTTAATGATGACATAGTATACTACCCTTGTTTAATGATGACATAGTATACTACCCTTGTTTAATGATGACATAGTATACTACCCTTGTTTAATGATGACATAGTATACTACCCTTGTTTAATGATGACATAGTATACTACCCTTGTTTAATGATGACATAGTATACTACCCTTGTTTAATGATGACATAGTATACTACTCTTGTTTAATGATGACATAGTATACTACCCTTGTTTAATGATGACATAGTATACTACCCTTGTTTAATGATGACATAGTATACTATCCTTGTTTAATGATGACATAGTATACTACCCTTGTTTAATGATGACATAGTATACTACCCTTGTTTAATGATGACATAGTATACTACCCTTGTTTAATGATGACATAGTATACTATCCTTGTTTAATGATGACATAGTATACTATCCTTGTTTAATGATGACGTAGTATACTACCCTTGTTTAATGATGACATAGTATACTACCCTTGTTTAATGATGACATAGTATACTACCCTTGTTTAATGATGACATAGTATACTACCCTTGTTTAATGATGGCGTAGTATACTACCCTTGTTTAATGATGACGTAGTATACTACCCTTGTTTAATGATGACGTAGTATACTATCCTTGTTTAATGATGACGTAGTATACTATCCTTGTTTAATGATGACGTAGTATACTATCCTTGTTTAATGATGACGTAGTATACTATCCTTGTTTAATGATGACGTAGTATACTACTCTTGTTTAATGATGACGTAGTATACTACTCTTGTTTAATGATGACGTAGTATACTACTCTTGTTTAATGATGACGTTGTATACTACCCTTGTTTAATGATGACGTAGTATACTATCCTTGTTTAATGATGACGTAGTATACTATCCTTGTTTAATGATGACGTTGTATACTATCCTTGTTTAATGATGACGTTGTATACTACCCTTGTTTAATGATGACGTAGTATACTACCCTTGTTTAATGATGACGTTGTATACTACCCTTGTTTAATGATGACGTAGTATACTACCCTTGTTTAATGATGACATAGTATACTACCCTTGTTTAATGATGACATAGTATACTACCCTTGTTTAATGATGACATAGTATACTATCCTTGTTTAATGATGACATAGTATACTATCCTTGTTTAATGATGACATAGTATACTACCCTTGTTTAATGATGACATAGTATACTACCCTTGTTTAATGATGACATAGTATACTACCCTTGTTTAATGATGACATAGTATACTATCCTTGTTTAATGATGACATAGTATACTATCCTTGTTTAATGATGACGTAGTATAATCCTTGTTTAATGATGACGTAGTATACTATCCTTGTTTAATGATGACGTTGTATACTATCCTTGTTTAATGATGACGTTGTATACTACCCTTGTTTAATGATGACGTAGTATACTACCCTTGTTTAATGATGACGTTGTATACTACCCTTGTTTAATGATGACGTAGTATACTACCCTTGTTTAATGATGACGTTGTATACTACCCTTGTTTAATGATGACGTAGTATACTACCCTTGTTTAATGATGACGTAGTATACTACCCTTGTTTAATGATGACGTAGTATACTACCCTTGTTTAATGATGACGTAGTATACTACCCTTGTTTAATGATGACGTAGTATACTACCCTTGTTTAATGATGACGTAGTATACTATCCTTGTTTAATGATGACGTAGTATACTATCCTTGTTTAATGATGACGTTGTATACTATCCTTGTTTAATGATGACGTTGTATACTACCCTTGTTTAATGATGACGTAGTATACTACCCTTGTTTAATGATGACGTAGTATACTACCCTTGTTTAATGATGACGTAGTATACTACCCTTGTTTAATGATGACGTAGTATACTATCCTTGTTTAATGATGACGTTGTATACTACCCTTGTTTAATGATGACGTAGTATACTACCCTTGTTTAATGATGACGTAGTATACTACCCTTGTTTAATGATGACGTAGTATACTACCCTTGTTTAATGATGACGTAGTATACTACCCTTGTTTAATGATGACGTAGTATACTACCCTTGTTTAATGATGACGTAGTATACTACCCTTGTTTAATGATGACGTTATATACTACTCCTGTTTAATGATGACGTAGTAGTCTATGTTTCCGACTGAATATGATCATTTTTACCTACATGTTTTTATTTATAAACTTATTTTTTTCCAGATTTCTCGACATTCCAAAGAGTATACGTCGATGGTAAATATAATGGCGCGGACGGGACTTGGTATTGGTACGGTGATACTCAGAATGAGGCAAATTACTCACCGTCATTTTGGGCCCATGGCAACCCGTTTGATTTCTCCCACGGGTGTAGTCGATTAGCAAAAACATCCGAATGGTATGGAGAGAATTGGAGCTGTATATATCACGCATCTCCTTCTTTTTGTGAAATGGCGTAGTGACGTCACGCTATGTATAGAACGGTTATTTTAGTCAAGAACATTGTTTTTTTTCATAGCATTCGGATTAAATATGGCGGTCTCCATGGAATAAACGCCTGCAAAGTTTTTTTCTTTCTTTACAAGACTGCTCTTCAAGTTATTGTATACTATATATGTATGTGCTGTAGAAAGAAAGAAATACGCTACTGGTAGGGCAATTTAGCATTGAAAATTATAGGCACTCTCTAAAAGACACCATTTCAAGAACTTAGTTGTTTAGCGGTAATATTTTTCTTCGCAGTCATTTGCAAGGCATAGACGCATATAAAGTTACCAAGTAATTTCAAGATTAGAAGGTGGCACAAAATCGGCCGGGCTGCTCCGAATAAGACAGGTGAATGCCTTTTTATGATCCCTTGCTGTCTCTTAACATTTACTGTCAGAGAGACTTTCGTTACGTTTGATACAATTTGTCTGCATTCTGGAACAGTCCGTCTGATTTTTATACCCAACTTTTAGATTTTGCCTGACAGGCGTAGTTCTTAATGCAAATCTTTACATCTCCAAAACAGCCCCAGTTTATGTCAAAATCATGGTCGTACTAAGACTTTAGTCTTTTCTATGGTGTAAGCAGGACTGTAGGTACAGGGAATGGGATGCTATTAATTTTTGCGGTAATGTTTTTGTAAAAGGAACTGATTCTCCCTTTCCCTGTTGTCAGAAAAACTCAAAAATTCGCCCCCCCCCCCTCTCCAATCTGAAATTGCTTCCTTCGGATCTGGTAATCTGTTATGAATCAAAATGTACTATGTAGATCATTACACCTTTGATATTATGCTAATTGATTGATATAAAATACATGTAGTACCCGACGCGTATAGTATATCTTGACCAAATAGAATAGGAAGATTGTCTTTCAACACTTTCGCGGTGTGAATCGTCCCCCAATTCTTTTGAACCTTTTGCTAAAGAATACGTTCGTACGTATGTTTTTGACAGTTGTCTGGTTTGTGAAATAGCATTATTATTACGCTTGTTGGTTCACAACAAAATGAATACAGTCATGTACATCATCAAAAAATGTTTTCGAAACCACTATCGTATTTTTTTCAATATCATTGAAATAAATACTATTTATAGAACACCGCAGTCATGCTATGTACATGCAGTAAAAAGACGACACGCGCTCTACATATTTCATGTTTACAAAAGCAAAATTCACAGTGAAATGAGTGTATTCAGACGAAAAAGGGTTTGTTTAAAAAAACGACAGGAGCTGTCTTTTCATGGGGAAATAGCGTCAATGTTCCGCATGATTAGCACAGTATAATCTCTTCAAAGCAACACCCTTTAGGAGTAGCAAACTTATGTTGTTTTTGAGATGTTGTTGCACAAGGGAGGTTAAACTAAAAGTTAAATCATGCAGTGGGAAAAACATGCTGTAGTTGAAGGGAAGTTGTTGCTTAAAGAGGGTCGCTCTGGAGAGGTTGTACTGTACTTCTGCGAGGCCAACATGATGTTATCTGAGATTGATGTTGTGTTAACATTTGTCACGAGTTCTTCTTTGAAGATCTTTTATTATAATCGTGGTCACAGCATTGGTCCAGTGGTTAGTGTGCTGGGTTTTTAATCCAACGATCCGGGTTGGATTTCCGATCGCAGCAGGTAACATACCCTTTCAAGAAAATTTGTCAACGGTGTTTTTTTTCTGCCACATGTGGAGAAGTTGCCGGTACCTTGTGGAAGGTTAAGTTAGTACTGGTTATATAGTGTATACAGTCCAGAAAAACTTGTTAGGTAAATCGGCCGTCAACTCTTGAACAACGGCGTCTCACAAATACTATAGTAAACGAACGAACGAACGAACGAATGTGATAATTAGAAAATATATCGCATGCCGAGAACCTGGTGTGGAGAAAATAAGTCCCTTATTTTTTCTGTATGTTCTGAAATTGGTATCAACTGTAAATCATTTATCGTTCATTTTTCGGATTGTATGCGGCATATCACTGCGCTCCGCATCACTTGTGATATATCGCATACAATTCGAAACATGAAGATAACTCATATACATAATCAAAGCTCTGAAGGCACGTTCATATCTGTTGGTTGGAAATACAAAGCAGTCAAGTGTTGAATTTCTTTGTAGGGTGCGGTATATTGGGCTGAGTTTTGGAAAATGAGCGATAGTTCAGCTTTCCATGGCCTTCATTCGCTCGGCGGGCATGGATTTTGATGCAGACCAAAGTAAAGAATGTCTTGTATTACTCGATTACGATTTTTCATAGCCGTCTGATTTTAAATTGAAAACACATAATATTTGAATTTGCATTTGTGCCATTAAACTGTAAAAGTGGAACTATTTTCGTACGCGGAAGATTAATGGAAGCTCTTCGGTATGTAGGAAACATTTCCCGATCGACTGTTGAGAAATGGTCTTAACGTTGTGTTCATACCGAACAACAAAAATAAGATTTTAATGTACACAACACACAAACTTTATGAAAATACAGAGTCAATAAAAAACTTCCAAAAGTAGAAAAGTTATACCTTATATAAATATAATCATCTGAATCACGTACAAAAATTTATTATTGTATCTGACGTTGTCTAGACGAGCGAAACAATGATAGTTTGGTCATACTTAAAAATGTGCTAGTTTGTAAATTTCGATTGTCTCGCTTGAAAATGCCGTATATGCACTTTTTACAATTTGATGTTTTAGCCGAACTTCTGATTCAGTTCTGTATCCCGCGCAATTTCCGAACAAGTACCGAACATTATAGTCAATGGGAAAGGATTACAATGCCATGTGACAAAATGTCGTATTTCGATGAGCCAGAATAAAGAAATTAAGTTAAAAACTCCGAACCTTTGCAGCTTCGTTATTATATTGTATTGTTTATCATATAGAAAAATTAGGAAGACGAAGAAAATCTATGTTTCTTTGTTTGGTTTTTATACAGAAGTTACTATTTGAGGGAAGCAAGTCAAACCGGCCTCAAGTAAAACCGTCATCTTACCAAACCGGCCACAAAATAGTTAAATAATAGTCATTAGAGTGGGAAATACTACTTGCTGGGAAGTTTTTTTTGTATACACGGGATTTTTGCTTCAGTTTTCTTTTCTGACTGAAATTTGTTCGGCATTTTTTTTTTAATATAAAAAATTTAAAAATGCATACGTGTGAGATAAAAATCCAGAATATGCAGGACTTTCGTTACTTAAAATAATCAAGACTCTCATAGTTGGATCAAATTTCTGTACAAATTTTATCTATTTTAAAAGTAAATCAAGTTGTGACAAAAGACATTCTGAAAAGGGGTTTTGCTTTTCTTTAAAGTTCAAATTTTGTTCGTTCAGCATATTCAAGGAAGGCCAGCGATTTACAAGTTTGGGTCGCGTAACAATAAGTAAATGTTTATTTACGACGAATAGCCTTATTTCAGAAAATTCTGTCGCGCCGTTTTGGAAGGTATGTATTTTGTTTCAATGGGTTTAACGCCAATTTTCAAAGATGCTTCAGCTATATACGGTGGCCATTTAACTAAACCAGTTTTCCAGGACTGTATTCTAACCAGTTCTAACTTACCCCTCCACAAGGACCCGGCAACTTCCCCAGCCTCCCCGGAGATAGGAGAGATAAGATACAGGAGAACCGGCCAAAGAGTTTTTCCTGGTTTTATCGTGTTCGATGTACAGCACATATACACACATCGTCCGTTTCCTGTGGTTTTCTAGACACAGCACTTAGCTCGGTCGTTGAAATGCAGACACTGGAAAATGACCCTGAGCAATTCGAATGGCGGAGCTGGGAATCGAACCCACAACCTTTCAGTTAGTAGTCCAGTCCGTTACATCTCGACCACCGATCACCCTTCTAATCAGTGGGGATTGCAACAATCCCCACAAAAATGTAGTTCAGAAGAATTAGGCCGACTCAACGACCCCTTTGGAGGTGCAATGATGGGAAATCATCTACTATACTATACTATATATTTTTGGTCTTAGCATTATGCAGTGTCCATAGAATTTCTGTCGCTACGTATTACGTAATGCGACTTCTGTTTCTCTTTTCATGTTATAATTATAACCTGTGTTGTCAAAGGCAACGGTTGATAGTTCGATACTTAATCTGGATTTTTGGATTGCGTGCGAAAAAAAACCCCAGAAATAAATGTTTTGTTAAAGATTCGCTTATAATTGTTGTATTCTGTTTAGTGTAGAATATTGGCCGCTTGTGAACGTAGCATTGTTTGCCTATCTTCTAACAATACTCAAATGGGTTGGTAAACTTTATCTTTCCTGCCCCAGTGTTACACGATTCAGACTTGTATACTCTGCTGTTGCTATACTATATTGTTCAATAAATGTATCAAACATGCACTTAAACATGTTTTTCCTTCTTTTGAACTAAATAAATATTAAAAATACAAGAATAGATGTTTTGTATTATTTAATGGAAACACATTTATACACACACGAGTAAGTGCAAACTTACAAATCACTTCTGGAAACGGTAAGTATTTCAACAATACAAGGTAAAAGGATTCTTTGTGACACTTTAGAAGAATATGGAAACATTTCATTGGCTATGTGTTAACAAATATTGAGTCACTTAACGTGTAGAAAAAGCACTCTGACGACAGGCCTCTTTATTGTGTGTGTCCGACTTGGATATCGGGTCATCTACTCTGCAGTATGAGGGGAAATATACTTGCATTTCTCGCAGCAACCGTTTTAGGATATGCGGGTAAGGACTTTACAATTCTAACATAATTTAATTTTCACGAGTTTTAAATTTATAATTAGGCCTAAAGAACAAATCGCCGTATCGAGAGTATGCATAGGACTTATACTTTGTAATGGTTAGTGTCTGAATTAAATGACTGTTCTAAGAAACGCTAAGGGAAGCGAGCGTTAGCGAGCGACACAACGATTAGTGTTTGTCCTATTTCTGCCGTCGTATACTCTTAATAAGAGTAGGTCAGACTCTATCTGCTGAAGAGCTCAGACAGTCGTATTCATGAAATTATACGGTACAAAATTCAAATAATCTCGACAGCTGATTGGCTGAAAAAATAGGGCAAACACTAAAAATCATGATAAATTCGATCGTCTTGACTCTTTATAATGCATTTTGCATGTAATGTTCCTTAGACAATGATAGAGCTTGATTTTGTCCGAAGATACAATATCGAAAAATATAATCTACGGCAATATTATTAGTTGAAGCGAGTTTGTATGTATATATCATTGAACGTTTGTCGTCTTTCGATTAATGAACATTAAGGTGTTTTTAATCTATGCTATTCATTAAACGACATACTTTTATTTACAATTATCATGTTTTAAACGTGTTTCAATAGGATTACATATTTAAAAAATAACAATCGATGTAACTTTTTTTTAAATAGCCATATCAAGCGCTTATATGCAAATGAGTTACTTTAAATAGATTCCAAGATGGCGCCCGTTTGTTTGGACGTAAAGAGCTGTCTATATACTACTAACACAGGACAACAAGCTATATTGTATTCCTGCAGAACCTAAGGATTATTTCGCTAGATCCACATTCAATAACCGTAAAACAGAGGAGTGTTGTATTCTGGGGAAAAGGATACTTAACTGTATCCAATTCTTCTCAATATCCGAGTTTACTGTAACCATGTTTTACTGTAAAAACTGTGTAGGTTTATGTAGCGTACTATTTTCTGAATGTCGCTGTGTGGTTGTTAATGTAAGCCATACTGATTGAATTTTGTCACTTGCGTTTTAGTGCTGGTTTTGGATAAGGGTGAGTATGAGCCGTGTTGATGTTTCGGGCGCCTTAGGCTACGATTCTTATTTTTGTATATACATGTACAGTACAGCCTCTCCAGAGCGGCCCTCTCTTAAACAACACCCCCCTTCAACAACTGCACGATTTTCTCACTGCTTGTTTTAACTATTGATTTAACCTCTCTAGAACAACAACCTGTCAACAAAATCATAAATTTGCTACTCCCAAAGGGTGTTGCTTTGGAGAGGTTGCACTGTATGTTTTTATAGTCTGTCGTGATGGTTGTTTAATTTCATTTCGAGACATCCCGACTTTTTATGCCCTCGCCATTCGAAATGGCGGAAGGGCATGAAGTGTGAAGCTTGTGTGTCTGTGCGTGCGTCCGCCAGTTCAAATCTTGATATCCGAGCAATAACTCAAGAAAAATTGCATAGATTGGTTTCATAATTTACATGTAGGTGTATAATAACAAAATACAGGTCATGTTGATTTCCGTTAATGTCCAAACATGTTCACAGAAGTTATGGCCCCTTTTTGACTTAGCTCTCAGTGGGATCAATCGTGCCCTTTGGACACATTTCTAGTTTAGTTTTCATCAATTTCATTTCCAGTTAACCATTGTTTTGTGTCTTAAACTGTCTTTTCCTTTGGAGACACTCGTTTGCAAAATTATCTATTTTCTCTGAACTTACCCGCTCAATAATCAGCTGAATTTGTATCCTTTGTAATAGCGTCCACCCAGTTGGCCAATACATGGGCTAGAGTGGCTTCTCTGGACGGGTTTCTCGCTTCTCCGAACACCGTCAGAACAGCGTCTAGTACCGTGCAATGTGGAATTAGATGTACCTCAGACAATGCGTGTATGTCCTACTTCTTCAAAACAGGAGAATCAGTGTCCAACTGCCATCTGCACGATATGGTGTTTACCACAAATTCCGGAATGATACCATCTCCAAATACAGCTTACTATATACCGGGTAAGAGCATATAATAATTACAGAAAACATACAGTTATATAACATAACAAGAGGGCCAAGATGGCCCTATATCGCTCACATGACAGTCACTGTTCACTCATCAAAATATTGTTTTGAACCGGCGATCTAGTTTTTGGCCCCAGATGACCCATGTTAGAACTTGTCCTTCAAATTAGACAAACATTCTGACAAAATTTGATGAAGATCCAATCAAAACCCTGAAAACTACAGCATAGACAAGGTTTTCCTAAGATTTGACCTAGTGACCTAGTTTTTGACCCCAGATTACCTATGTTTCAATTTGTCTTACATATCATTAAGACAAACATTCTGACAAGGTTTGGTGAAGATACAATCAAAATTTGACAACTACAGTGTTAATAAGGTTTTCCTGAGATTTGACCTCGTGACTTAGTTTTTGACCCTAGATGACCCAAATTTGAACTTGTCCTTCATATCATGAACAATCTGACAAGGTTTGGCCAAGTTCCAAAACCATGACATTTAGAGCTTTTACAAGAGTTTTACCTAAGATTTGACCTTGCGACTCGGTTTTGAACCCCGGCTGACCCATGTTCAATCTTGACCCACATAATCATTATGGCAAAGTTTGGTGAAGATTCAATCAAAATTGTGATATCTACAGTGTTAACAAAGTCTTCCTAAGATTTGACCTGGTTACCTAGTTATTGACCCCAGATGATCCATATTTGTACTTGACCGTTATATCATTAAAACAAACGATTCGACAAAGTTTGGTGAAGATCCAATTATAACTGTGAAATCTACAGTGTTAACTTGTTTTTACCATAAGATATGTCCTGGCGACCTAGTTTTTGACCCAAGATGACCCATTTTCGAACTCGTCCAAGATATAAATTATAAAGACAAACATTCTGACAAGGTTTGAAATTGATCCAATCAAAACAGTGACTTCTAGAGTGTTCACAAGGTTGTCCAGCAATTTGCCCTAGTGACCTAGTTTTTGACCGGAAATGACCCATTATCAAACTTGACCTACACATTATTAAAATAGACATTCTAAAGTTCCATGAAGATCCAATCAAAACAGTGAATCTAACGTGTTCACACGGTTTTCTCTTATTTTGGCCCTGGTGACCTAGTTTTTGACCCCCAAATGGCCCAATATCGATCTCGTCCGAAATTTTGTCGATATTAACGTTCTGACCCAGTTTTACTAAAATTTAGCTAAAAATTTGGCCCCTAGTGTGTTCACAACACAAAGTTTGACGAGGCACGACGCACACCGCACGACGCCGGACGAAGACTGATCCTAATAGCTCACCTTGTCACTTATAACCACTTATGTCAATGAAAATCAATTGCGCGGATCGATTAAATGATTATCATTATTGTCTGAGCATTACTAATTTAGAAACATTAAATGACAAGATATGAGATGAGAGACCGATCTCAAAAAAGTTTATAACAAAACAAAACAAAAAAGTTTATAACAAAACAAAACAAAAACGTTTATAACAAAACAAAACAGTTTATAACCTCGCACCCAGGACTAAATATCTTTTAACTCATAGTTTTGCATTGCATTCCAAGTTTCTGCAATTGTATTTCAGCGAATTATTCCGTAGGCACATTTCAATGCCATCCAAATGACGGCCAATATCGGACAGTGCTTTTATCCGACAACACGACGTTCACTTACAAGTAAGAACACATAAACATACCAATCTTCTTTAATTTGTGTATTCAAATATAAGATGAAATTATCAATAGGAAAACTGTCAGATGGGAACAACATTTCATTAATTGGGCAATTTCTGATAATCGAGATGTCATGGGTTCGAATCTCGGCTCCGACTTCCCGGGTATAAATGCCCGGGTCTCTTGTATCTTTTCTCTCCCTGGAGCGGCCTTGAAATGACCAAATCTGTCGTAAAGGCCGTTGAACAACAGACGAACTGAAATTGACAAAGGTGATAAAAACACCCAAATAACACAGCAATGTTAATGACCGAAAACAAACTGCGGTCAAAGTGATATGTTGTAACCTGAAGGGCTTGCTGCTCCAGTTCAGAGCTACGTGGCTGCCTAAAATTAGGGCTAATCATTAGATGGTGGTTAAGAGAAATGGTTTCTGCGTCGAATAACACAATGTTTTATATGTTGATATATTAAAGAACTTTTTGTATTTTTATTGCATTAAAAACGGACTTACCTAATCCAGAATCTCCTCTCTTTGTGACTTTTCACAAGGATCGGACAGGACTGGATTAGGGAGGTGCCGCTGTAATTATTAATTTCCTACCGTCAGGTTTCACGAGACTGTTGCTGACTACGATGGATCAACAAGTATATGCGCTAGCGAGTCAGGTAATCTGGTCAGAATAAAGACAACCGCAAAACTGGACATGATAATAGACTTACTGCTCTGCCCAGGTAATACATGTGATTGTATGCAATACATATTTATGATGAAAAACATCATAATTCTTTAATATATTTCAAATTTACTTCAATACGTGCGGGTGAAATCCGGTAATTATTTTAATACGGACTGGGTAAAATCCAGTTATCACATTACTACGGACAGGGGAAAATTCAGTAACTAGTTTAATACGGACAGGGGAAAACCCGGTTATCACATTATTATGGACAGGGGGGAAATCCGGGTACCACTTTACATGGAACAGGGAACCGACATACACTTATACATATATGGACAAGGAAAAATCCGACAGAGAAACATTCAGATTGGGAGGGATTTTTTTGGCAATCGTTTATTTTGTACAAATGGAATCACTAACTTTGTCCGGATCAAAGTGATTTCCATATAAGAGCTGTCTAGAATAGAAGGGTCGGAATTAGTAGCAATTTAACTGCATAAAAATATGTACATCAAGTTAGTCTACATAGAAAAGTTTAGAAATACGTGTTTAATTGGTACAGTACGTGCAAGCACAAATGACTCCATCAGATCACAGTGCATACCAGTACTTTTTGTAACTATTGACTACTATGTACAGTGAAACCTCTCCAAAACGGCCCTCTCTTGAGCAACAACCTCCCTTCAACAACAGTTTGAATTTTGCCACTGTACGATTTCACAAATTAGTTTAACCTTTCAACAACGACATACTTTTTCTTCTCAAAAAGGGTGTTGTTTTGGAAACGTTGCACTGTATATCATGTTTTTTTGGGGGGAACGATAGCTCATATAGCTATACACTACTTTTTGTACTTACAATTAAGTGACGCCTCATACATCCGCGCGGGAAAATAGTACCACTTGCATACATATACATAACAGCCTTAGCAGTTTTGATTTGTTTTCATTTATTACCCTTTGGAATCCATGGACAGTGTTATACGTTTTCGACTATGTATGAATTACAACTGCAGTATCCAAACTATCTTTTACTATGGCTCTTTTTTCAGGTTTCACCTTGGCGTCCTCAGTTCTCGTCGATGGGAGATACGCGACAGGATTGTGGTATTTTGGAAATAATTATGAGTACATTGCAACCTTCCCGATACCATTTTGGGCCACGGGAAGCCCGTATGATTTTAGTCACAAGTGTAGTAAGTTAATGCAACTGAAAAACTGGTATGCAGACAATTGGGGTTGTGGATATCAAAACAGTTTCATTTGTGAAAAATAAATTTGTCCCAAGCCATGTATTTCAAAGAGTACCTTAAAGGGGCATGCCCAGGAACTGCTGTGTCTTTTTTTTCGTACACCAAAAATGCGTTTGTCATTTGTAAAACCAATTATTACCGAAAAGTCAAAGAAGAATGTCCGCTCAAAAATGACCCTATAACGCGCACGTCGGTATTTGTACGTCGGTTTGAATAAAAGGCTTCCAGCCTTTTATTGACGACAACGATATTTCCGATACGTCTGAGAGTTTAACTGAGCATGTGCGCTGCCTTTCAAGTGAACATAACATGAGAAATACTTACCATTTCAGTTTGTTGACATTTTTTCCGCGATATTTTCGGTTTTGACAGATACCGAAAGGGTCGAGTTGTGAAAGTGGCGAATAATTTCTGAGGCCGAAATCGGCAGGTTTTGTAAATCTTGAAATGTATCTTTTGAGTAAACTAGCGGGATGTTTTCTAAATATTTTACAGGGCTTTCATTAATTGATTTGGGCATTAAAATGATACCAATTTGATTGTTATTTGAGACGCTTCAGTTCCAGGGCATGCCCCTTTAAGTCATATACTAATATCACATGTATATGAAGAACGTTTTTTTAAAAGCCAAGTAATTGGAACCTTTTTCTGGTTATCCTTTATCACATAAAGAACCAATACACCAAATGTGGCTTATGTACTAATTTATTCCCCTCCCCCACCCAAAAAAATTGAATTTTAGATAACTGGTCCAAATGTATTTTCATCGATACTCTCGAAGTCCTTTAAATGTCTCGATCTTTTGTCATCTATTTGTCCAAACAACTTTCACAATACCTTTCTAAGAATCGAATCTTCAAATCAATTGGTCCTTTAACACCTTTAACATATCCAAAACAATACACAGTTCATAACTTCTATACATTTAGACATCTAACTGTCAACGTGTTGCTACTAAAGCCCCGTTAGCTTTTTTGGATGTTAAAATTAAAGTAGGTCTTAATTTACCTAGAATGATGTCTTATCAGAGAAACTGACTATTACTTTCATTATAAACATTCCAAAATTGTCTATTTTGATCACGAAGTCTTATAGAAACGAAAAACTGTATTTTTTCAATGATATTGCAAAACAAGACGCTGCTTTCAATAAACGCATATACTCGCGGTGGCATACTTGTGAAGCAATAGCCCATTTGAACAATGTCAAGGTCAAAGTCGGTATTTGATAATTATGGGTGGATTGAGAATGGTCACAAGCAACAACTGTAGAAGTATCAAAGTGTTCTAGCAAGCGGTATTGGTGCTAGACGACACGGTAAAATCTACTTAACCTCGTACGTACGGACGGACAATCACTATATGCCCCGACATCAAAGATGCCAGGGGCATAAAAATAAGAAAAAAACATCTGACAATTTTTTTTCTCTAGATGTGGCTGAAGAAAGCCATTTTGTAAATGTTCTTTTAGAGAAAATAATGTTGATTAGTTTTATCAATAAATATGTGTAGGTAGGTCGCAATTATTATCTTTTCTTTTTTCAAAACATAACTTTTGTTCTTTTGAGGTAAGATTCGTCCCAAAACATTTTCGTATTTTGGATTCTGCTATTAGAAACAAAAAGTAGGGTTGACGCTAAAAATGTGGCTGGTCGGGTAATTGTAATAGGCTATACATAGTTCCCACATCTACAATATTTACCTCCCTTGGCGGCCATCTTTGTTGGCAAATTCAACAAGCATTGATAAAAGATATTTATGTTTTTGTTTTGATAATTCTAAGTACATGATATTTGTATGTGACAACTACATTTTCTTAAACCTGATGTGCTTATGGCCTTAACAACTTCATCATAAAGTTATCTTTTATAAATTGAGTTGTTTAATGACCAATTTTCTTATTTTTTCTATGAAGCATATAAGAAATTTGCCAACTAAGATGGCTGCCAATGGAGGTAAATATTGTAGATATGGGAACTATGTATAAAGACGAGGTTGGAGGTCTGATCAAGAAGCGTATTAAACTTAATCAAAGTACTGAAAGCAACTCCGATTGAAACTTAACTTGTTTAAGATTTCTACTGCAACATGGAACGGGAACTAAGTACTAGAAGTTCAACAATTGCATGGCATCTGAAGATATACGTAGGACTTAGGTCCGCATAAAAGTCCATACAAATGATTTATGAAATGATCACTGAGTGAACAGATTGAAAAATCAAAGTACTGAAACTGGTATTGCTGACAGATTTGGACTGGCTGAATTTTGCCTATTATCAGCCCCTGATATATACTATAAATTAAACACTACGATCCTCTTTAGCACCTAATGAACTTTAATGAGACATGGTGGGTAGCGGGGCTCAAACCCACGACCCTCTTTCTGTGAGAGGTTACAGTGATTTGAAGTGAGTGTCCTTAACCACTAGTCGACGAAGGCGGGTCCATTGGTTTGAACGCCATTTCTTATAACAATTTTTCAATCATATAATTATGTCAGTCGGTTCGTCTGGCCTGTTTTCTTGTATTATATTCTAACTGGTACTAATCCCTCGATAAGGATCCTGGAGGGAAATCAACATTTTTGTTGAATATTCATAGGAGGGTATGAACTCCCGCCACCCTGATTCGAACCCGAATTGCCGGAGAAAAAGTCCAGCGCACTTACCACTGGAACATGGCCGTCAGGTCTGAGCAAATATTGACAATTGGCCTGATAATGTCATTAATATAGTGGTCGATATACTGACATTACAGCTAAGAGGTTTTACTTTGTCAGTTCGGCAACTGATATCAGGGTTGTAAATAGAGCCAACTAAAAAATCCTGAAAATCGTACGCAGCCGACTATTTTTGCCGAACAAGAGGCCTTTAACCATATTGTTTCCATATTTACCGGTAACTCAAGTTATATTAAAGAAAATCCTACAGAACAGATCAAATTGACCATAACTTTGTCATTTCTTGAGATATTTTCATCAGATAATTTTTATTTTGCTCAGAAATCATGGCTCTTTCAGGGCAGAAATCCGGATATATCCGGAGTATTGACACCCCTGTGATATGTGTCACCTTGTCAGTAATGAAACATCCAAGCAAAGACAATAATTTAACATGATTTTAATATTTTTATTAAAATATTGTACATTTATACAAAATGTCATAAAAAAATTGTAGGTCTTACTGATAGATTGTATTAAAAGCAGGGATTTAGCTTTATAAAGACAGAACACAGCCTTAATTCTTTCCCACAAAGTGAAAAATCCTGAGCCAAAATATTTCCCCATCCCCAATAGAATTCGGCCTATACACCAAGTTACACTGCTGAATACATAAGCACAAAATGGTAAAATCATATACATTATATAACCCTTTTTTAAAAAGTAACAAAATGATTGTACAAGGTGCGTCCAAAAGGTTTGTAGACACATGCTCTTATTAAATTATCAAACAAGATAAAATCTTCATTTTGCCCTACTTACATGTTCAATTTATTATCTATTATAGCACATAAAATGATTATTTTAAAACATACATGTAAGTGTCTTCAGCGCAGGTCAGTACGTAGTTACGTTGCCTACATCAATTACGTTATAGTTTTTCAAAATAACAACCGTCGTTATGTAAATTGTTAAAATTAAACAACCATCTATACAGTATATAATTATTGTTGTTGAAAATTTATCAACTGCAACATAAAATGATGTAATTCTGTTGGAAAACAAGAGCTAAAAACTTGATGGAATCATCTAAACAATTTAGAAAGAAATCTTATAAAAGCAATCAGGAAAATTCACATGTGACAATGAAGAAGGTATCAAGCTACAGTACGCTCTGAACGAGACGGCCAAAATTCAAATCGCCGCGTTGAAGCGATCTACCTGTGGCTTAGCGCGATTTTAATTCCGCGGCGATTTGCGAAAATCGGACAAATCACCCGAACCGTACTGTAGCATGCTGTAGATCAGTGGTTCTACCCAGGTGTATCACTGTATGCTTAGGGTCATCATGCACAATTAAGGCGGGTAGGTCATAAGTGATCCTAACTGTAGATGCATTAAATCTTTGGGGAAATAAGAAAATCAATTTATTCAAATCCACCGGCTGCCTTTATTCGTAAACAGGGATTATTTATTTAAAAACATAATAACAGATATTCAGTCAAACCTGTGAACAAAGGCTAACCTTGGCAAAAACATACTGGTAATTGGTTATATTGACAGGTGGCCTTTATTTGGAGGTCATTTTGTTCTAAGTAAATTTTTACTAATCAATGAAGGTTTGTAAAATAACAACCTTTATTCACAAGATGGCCTTTATTCGGAGATGACCACTAACACAGGTTTGACTGTAATTAAGTGAAAGATTGTTCTAAATAAAATATATTGTTACGATTTTAAGAATACAATGTGCCTCTTTTTATTGTGAATTAAAATGAATACGCTGAATTTTGAGAGAAAAACAACAAAGAAATAAATAATGGGTAAAATGGAAATTTCAAATGAAATGAACAATGGCTAACAAGAATTATGTTTACCGATATTACAAGATATTTTTGAAAAAATATGAGATTTGAGATCAATCTCAGTATTCATAACCTTTGACCTGTCTCAAAATACTGAATAGTCATTGGTCAATTCAAAATCTATGCTGAAAACCGACCAATCAAAAACTTCCGACTTGAAACAAGCATTCAGTCTTTGAGATACAATTCAGGGAAAAAATTGTGATTCATTCAACAGACAGAAATTGAATTGCTGATATAAACTTTCTGTCAAGTGCAATAACTCTGTAACTCCTCCTGAAATAACACAGTTCTGCACAGAACATGTTACTCAGATAAAACCAAATTTTTCAAGACACAGACGAACAAATCAAAGCATATTAATAATCATCATCACTATCATCTCGGTTAATTGCACTCTGTCGTATAGCAATGTTCATTACGTCTTTAACTTCTGGTCTCGGAGCTTCTTCCATATCGGTTTTAATTGCTCCAGTCTGCGATAACATCCACTCAAATTCTGAAAAAATAAATATTTTATTAGAGTATAAAACAATATCTGACAAGAAATGCTACATAAATTTCAAAAAAATTGTTTTCATAACCTTATAATGTCGCTTATCAAAATGTACAGGTCTCTTCCAACATCAAGGATGTCAAATTAAAATCCTCAAAATCATATTCGACCAACCACTTTTGCAAAACAATACCTTCATCCACATTATTTCAATATTCAACTCATTTTGAACTTAAGAAAATCGTTCACAGCAGACTATATTGACCATTACTTTGCCATTTCTTGAGACATTTTCATCAAATAACTTTTATTTTGTTCAGAAATCATAGTTCTTTCAGGACAGATAATCTGGAATTTTGTCCCCCTGAATATTCATTATTTTAATTCAGGTACAATGGTATAATTCATACATTCAACTTACCATCTAGTTTCAAATTCATTCCACCGAAAGCTAATGCACCGACGAATTGTTTCTTCATCACATTTTCATGGTACACAAATATTGTAGGTAAGTTTTTATCCGGATAATTCGGAATGCACACCGATGATACACTGCGTAAGAATTTGGTCGCCGGAAACTTAGATGCCAAATTGGATAAATGTTGATTTACTAATTTACATACTGGTATCCTGTAACAGAAATAAAAGTAAATTTATCAACAAGACCATCTTTAAAAAATTGTTGCTTTGTGGTTAGAAATTCATGTTAACAGTAACAGTAGATTACCTGGGGATGGTACAATATTTTGTTTTTTCTATTTTTTTGTTATTTAAACTTTTTTGTACACATTATTTTTAAATTATACTTTAGGGGACTGAGGACAGGGGCTCGCTCTCATGTAGGGGAATATCAAGTCATTCAGAAGACAAAGGAGACATTTGTCTTTCAACAACAACACTATCAGCAACACAGTATCTACTATACAAACAGCCAAGTTCAAGCTTTAACAACAGTTGCTGTATTACATTTACACAAATATTTCAAGGACACAAGTTGTTTAAATTGATAAAGAAAAAAAATTCTCTGAGAAGGGAATTTTTCAGAAAACAGCGAAAAATGTATAAACATTAAGGAGGGGATTGGGGACGATATTCGGCCCTAGAAATCGGGAAATGAGGGCCCTAGAATTAAATAATTCTGACAAGACAGACAAAATTCATACTTACGATGGTTTATATACATGAATTATGACCCATATCCCCTCCCCGGCTTGGTTAACTTCTGATACCCAATCTGATTTACTTATTTCTTTTACTTCTCCAAATTTGTTCTTTTGTTGAGCTTCTCTCATTTCCGCCATTCTTTGCCGTCTGAAATAATATTAACATTTTATAAATCAATCAATGGATAATTGATCCTGACAAAAATCAAGAAAGAAAAATTAACAAAGGGCAGTAACTCCACAATTAAAAAGTGCAGAGTAACTGTTCTTGTGTACTGTACTTCTCCTCAATGAGATCTACCCAACTAGGAAGTTTCATGAATGATACTTTGAATACTTATGAAGTTATGCTCCGAACAGAAAAATATGACGGACAAAAAGGGGACAAACAAAGCGGCGACTGTATGGTTTTGGTAAGGGGAGCCAACCAAGACAGGATAGGTAGGTTGAGAAAATCCTCTTCTACTTTTTTTTCACATGCCATTCACAAGGATTAGGGGTGATTATACTAGCCCATCACTGCTGTGAGTACGAATCTGACCTAGGACCTAATTTCATAAATAAGTAAACTGTCAGGCTAGCATATTCAAGGTCAGATGGTGAGTTCTACCTTTAAAGCAGGCAGTTGCCATATGATGCTGGCTGGTGGTGCTATGTTTTTGTATATTACTGAAGAAAAAGTCTGATATAACAAACAATGCACATGCCTGATAAGAGAGATACAAGGCCGACTTAGGGCATGCGGGTTAGTATGAAGGATGAAAACGGACCCTTTTTTATATGTTTTAAGGAATAAGTATTGTTTCTCCTTGATGGGGAAATTTGCATACAATGAAACACCTAATTGGGGAATTTTCAAAGGCTAACATACTCACTTTCTTATTAAAAGTAGTATCTCAAAACATCTTTTTAATCAAGGGGAATTTTTTCTCTCATTGGGGAAAAATATGACTGTGTACTTCAGGGACGTCATATGATAATTTAAAGAGCCAAATTATAATTCCTGAAAATCTTCTGTGACTGACCATTTTTGCCAAACAAGAGACCTTCAATCACATTTCATAAAATAACTTTTATCATGCTCAGAAATTGTAACTCTTTCATGACTGATAAATCCAGAATTCCAGATCGAGGGCTCAGCGCAACACTGTCGTAACTTGTTCTTATTTCAATATGAGTTACAACACTGTTGCGCTGAACCCTCGAGATATACCTGGAATATTGTCACCAGTGATACTTCTTTCCTTGAATACTGGACCCAAAAATGGCATAAAAAGGGCCTAAAAATACACATCAATCAATACCTGTACTGTTCAAATATTCTTTCTTCTTCCTCATCAATGTCATCTTCTGCCTCGTTAAGTTCATCTAGCCCCATCGCTGAGAGGTCCCTACCTATAATATACAACAAAGGTATTTATTATTTATCTTATACAAAACATAATTATTTATATAATGAGATGTATAAATTAAATAACAGCATTATCAAAATATTTAAATCAATGTAATGAACTAGTCCACATACCCTGAGATTTTTGTTGGATTGTATTTTCAACCATGGCAACAATATCATCTTCTGTAAGCTCTTTCTCTTCCTTAGGAGGAAGAATTCCTTTTGATCGGAGAACATCATTCCACTCTGTATCAGCATTTGGATCCTGTATAACAAGAGATGGAAATTATAAAGATTTGTTCCAATAACTCTATCATCTAGGTCACTGACACTTGACATTGTAACTAGTGTAAGTGAAAGGGAAATAATTTTAGTAGTAAAACTAGACTATTATCATAGGTAACAGTACTGTATCATGAATAGATTACAAATATATAATTTAAAGCACACACTATTTATTAATATGTTAACATTAAAAGTATTTATATAATTATATATGATACAGTTACCTGTGACTTTTACTAAAGGACTTAAAATCTAGAAGTCATTATGAGGGGTACCCCTCCCAGTATGACTATGAGCAGTGTTACTGAGATAAGACCAATTTTTAACAGAGACTTAGGAAGTGATTGTTGGAGTATGGAATGACAGGGTGTAAATAACACATCGTTATTCTTAGACTATACACACTTATCATTTTCTAGGCCTTAACAAGTACCCAGGTAAAGTCTTGCTATACGCTGATTGGTTGATATCGAAAAACTAGTCGAGTACACTCCGCCCAATACGCTTCTGAAGCAGTATTAGTGTAAATTTATACGACGCATCATCGAGAATTTACGCGAGTCAATTTGACTCTTCAGGAATTTAAGTTGTGGGTCAAAAATGAATATTTTGTTAATTTCGCGGGTCAAAACCCGTAGTCCCGGGTCAAATGGAAACCCTGAATGGATCATTTTAACAGCCATGATCACCATCATCATCATCCGGTTGAAGGGTTGGTATCCATAATGGATTGTCGAAAACCATATTGTAAAAATGCTAAGGGTCCTGGGTTCAATCCCCGGTGAGGACTGTCACTATAGATTTTTCTCACTAGTGTCGTAGTAGTGATCAACATAAAAATGAAATGCCAGCAAATAACTATTAAACCCAATGAATTTTCATAATGTAGATTCCAAATTAAATTATTAAATACCAAGGACTTATATACACGCATCATGACATGTATATTTATAAGTTATATATTATATTGTTAACAAGTACAGCACACATCAAATGATATTCTTCCGTTTCACCAACACCATGTTAGGACTGGTACGAAATGTATAGAGTACGAATGATCTGACAGATCGGCTAAAGCGATAAACGGGAACATATTTCAGCAAAACTACAGTATTTCTAATATCATAAACTAATTCTATCATACCTGCATTTTGTTGTTTAAACGATGATTAGCACAAACAATGAATATTAGGGAAAACTCCTCAGCTAACTAGCTCAATCCACACGCGATTTCCGCATACAGGCTGGTATTATTTTCGACTGGTTAAGTGATCTGCTTTAGTACGAATCTTCTAGAACCAGTCTATTTCTTGTGGGAATTTCCTTTCCATATAAGGTAAATTGTTGAGAACGAGGTAGTCATGTTACTAAAAATAACTCTGACAGCGGTCACACGCATCATTTATAAATGATAGGCCAGACAATACCAAATTACTAATTGAGTATTTCCTCGAACCCCCTGCGCCCTTAGCAATGCGATACAGTACGTACATCTGGACTTGGGAATTTTTTAGCGTTGTTGATAGAAGCAACGATTTATTTAAGAATCTTGTTACATTTGTGATATAATATGGTTATATCTGAATCTGATGGCTGTCTTTTATTGTCTTTATACATATCTCTTTAAAATGTTAATTTACAGTTATCAAATACTTACAAATTAATTAAAGTCCTATAAATGTATAGTGTAGTGATTAAAAGAATATTGACCACTTTCTACAACCTTTCTGTAGGGTTAACTCTTTAGCAATACATTATATGGTTGAGTGTCCGCCTATAGTGCTTTATAGGTGAATAAACTGGTTCCCGTTCCATGTTGCAGTGCACCAAAGGCATTGTACACACAAGTCAACGGGAACCAGTTTATATAAGTGAATAGATGCTAAGAAAGGGAAATAAATCGTAGTATTGTAAATTGTATTACAGTTACCTCCCTTATGTCTTGTTTGAGATATGTACACCTACTGCTAATGAAGTTTATGTTTATTCATTCTGACGAACAAATGAGACACAAACTGGTTCCCGTTCCATGTTGCAGTGCACCGGCTTTGTACACAGAAGTCAACGGGAACCAGTTTACTTGAGACATTGCTAGCCAATTGATGGTCTGGTCTTATGAGATATTGATTCACTAATCAAATCCATTTAAACATATGTTTTCTATATTCCTCCAGTGAAAGCGCAGACGCTTTTAGATGATCGATATAAGAGATTATGAAAGATGTATCGATCTCAGGATGATCGATTAATCGCGATAAAATCTGTCGTGATCAATTATCGATCACATAAAAGTGCCTGTTTTTCGAAGATGAGGTATTCACATATGAAAATTTTAGCGTCATACAAATACAATGGTTTCAGTGATAATTAGGTACGAATCAATACAATAATTATTAAGTTACTTGCTTTATTTTGGGTCTATCGCTGTTTTTAAACATTTTTTTCAGTTCTATTGATATATAATACGACACTCGATTCACCTAGCTAAAACAAGTTTTCGTGGACGATATTCCATAACTTTAAATCCTTCCACAACTTCCCCATTTGCGGATGAAAGTCAACATTCTATTGTCAAAAATTCATGAACGGGTATGCCCTACCGCGATGAAGCAATGAAATACTTATAAAACATATGACACGATTATTCGCATTCTACTTATCACTGTAATTCACTAAATTGTTACGTGGAAGTCTGAGAAAAGACGTTTGGCAAAATCTTTGCATTACTGCGTTATGTAGACATTATACTTTTCCCAGGTATTTAAACCACAAGGTTAATTAAGTAGTTGGAGGTAAACTCAGTATATATGACGTATCGCATGTTGGTAGTAACACAAAATAACGAGATCTTGTATTCTGTTCTGCACATAACTGATGAGCCTCACTGGCTGATAAAACAGTGAAAAAAACAACAGAAACAATAGCTCATTATGTACATTCATCTCCCGAAACAAATATCCCAATAGCTCAAGAACTGAGCTTCTGTAAAGAACATATTTACTGGCTTACTGCTGTTGTTTTTTGAAAGATAGGAACATTTGTTTTCGAATTTGTATAAGTGGACTTTTCGAAACATATTAAAATATTTTTTATCGTAAATGATACGCTACAGCTTCAGTTATTTGCTACTGAAATGACTTCAACAACGGTGTATTTCAGACGTCAGAGCTTTTCTTTGGCGTAAAACAATTTGACGAATTAGAACTCGTTTCGGAATAGATTGGCTAAATGTGATTTTGATTGGATTTATTCTAAATTACTTAAATTAGTTATTAATAATTCACTGTATGAACAGAATGCAGAAATGCAGAATATTCAGCGAACAATTTTTGGCATCAAATTTTCCTAGTTCTAGACTGTAACGCATCCCACTTATGTATTTATGAGCTCATATCATTAAAAATTACTTGAATTTAATAGAAGATGCTACCACGTAATAGTTGGATTCTAATGGTTGATTTTTTTCTGGTGTATTCGAAACGAACAATGTTACATTTGTACTAGAATTTAACGGTATTGAGCACAACTGAACGGAGGGAGAAAAACATAGATATTGGATATATTCTACGAGAGTGCATCAAGGAATATTAGTTCTTATAACAGCTAATAATTTGGCAAAATAATACTAATAAATTTCTGCGTGAAATGCATATATGGGCGTTCTATTTTCGAGCATTGCGTAAGAGAAACGTTTAAGCATACATTTGTATACAATTCGAGTGCATCTGTGTTTCTTTATCGAATAAATAGTTCGATATACATGTAACACTAAAACAAACTGGAAACGTAAGAGTTTACAGTTTTGCATGAACATTTAACTTTCGATTAATTTAATATTATAGCGAACAGATTTATTGAATTAAAATCAACGGAGACAACATATTAAAAATATCGCATTTTGTGTGAAATTTAGTTTTATAAAGTGAAATAGTGATTCAATTTATTCACGCGTCTCGATTATGATTAAAGGAAATACAATTTTGGAATTATAAAATTTCTTTTTTTTCGACCAAGGCGACTTAAGTGTTGTAAGACCAAACTAATTATTCACCTGTAACCATGTTGTCATTGGAGTGCTGTGGTGGCAGGAGTCGATCCGGAACGGTAAGTTATTGGAATCTAGCTCTTCAATATTGCTTCATTGAAATGTATTTCAAAGTGTAGAATAATATTGCAATTTATTGTGTTTTCTCAGAAGTGTTTAAACACAAAAATGTCTCTGTAATCCAACAAACATGATTGTTAAAACTTAAAAGTTTCAGAAGAAAGTGTTCCCGAACATTAATTTTTATTTCACATTTTAACGATTCAAGCAGCGTTTGCTGAATTCAAACATAATTATAAACAGTAATGTATTTAACCTTGGAAAAGTGGAAAACAATGCCTGATTAAACATTGAAAATGTTTCATTTTGTTGATACTTGATATCCGAGTTACCTCCCTTGTATTTCTATTTATAGTTGCTTTCCAAAATTTAAAGGTCGCTTCCAATATTCATTGTTTAAACTAGGTACCAGGGTATGATTCTTATCAGATGCAAACATGTATTCTGTCAATAATGGGATTGTCAGGTACAAAGGGGTTTGTCATGAAAAAAAATCCTAAATTTCCTTTTCCATGTAACCCATATACATGTATATACAGAAGGGAAAGAACTTGGACAATTCGAATTTTCTAACGCATGTTATAAACTTCCATGTTGTAGCAGCGTAGAACAAAACATTTAAAACTCACAAATAGTGCAACGTGTGGACATGTGGGCACTTCAAACGTTAACAGAAAATGTATACTTTTACTACCTTAAAACGTATTTTAAACTCGCTATTTCAGATTTTATGGTCAAATTTTACAAAAAGACGCACAGTCGTAAAGTCGCAGCGTGTATACCGGTATGCATGTACAGAGTTGAACTGTTGAATTACTGACAAAACTTCCTAGAGTGGATCTTAAATAACAAAAACATTATATAAATACCACATCCCACACAGGGTGATAGAATGTAATGTTCACCCGAGACAAGTAATGTCGACCGAGGCGTTAGCATTAGCATTAGCATTACGGATTGTCACCCTCTGACGTCACATAAGACTATAGAGTAAATAAGTCACGTGAGGTATAATAATATAATTTACCAACTGCCAATGATTTCCCATACCGGAAAGCCCTTGTAGCGATGAATTTACGTGTTTTCTTTGTCCTGGAGTTCGCCGGCTTCTTGAAGTTCACTTCCATGACAATCGCCGTCGTGATGGAAGTTTAATTCTGATTCCACGAGCGATACCCTGTGGTATTTGAGGCATATGGTTCCCGATTGCGTAGTGAAAAAGTAAACAATGTAGAAACAACATTGAACACTGTTTACCGTTGATATTATATGTATACATGTACCAATAATACATTTTGTGCAGTCGAGCGTGTCATGATAAATTGTAACAATTGAGAGTTTAGTACCCAACCGTCTGGTCAGATTCCCGAAATGGTATTCAAACATTCGGTTTGGTATCGCGGAATTGTCTTTGACGGTGTGATAAAAACTGTGCCTAAAATCATTTGAAAGAAATTGGCAAACTTGAGCATTATTACATTGCCTTAAGTATCGTTTGCAAATTATCATTGAAAAAAGCTTGACGTACATTACATGTCTGCGATCATTTAGCATCACAGCCAATAGTTCACACGAGTTTCTTGCAGATTAAAACATCATAAGTGATCAAGTAATGATATAATAGAGTTTTCAGACGATTTGCAAGTAGACAGCAAGTGCTCAAAGTGGGTTCTCGTGTAAGCAATTAGGCGAATCACGTTAATAGAGTCATGTTCTGTCTGTTACGTTAAAGATCTGTCAGTCATGATGGTTTTTAACAAGTCAATGGATGAAGTCGAAGCAGATCTGACCCAATTCAGACCATTTTGTAGACAGATTTGTGCCGCGTCAGACCACCGGGACGTAATGAAAAAGCATTACAATCTGTCTTGAATAGGGTCAGTTCTATTCTATTATGTTCTCTTCTATTCGGTTCTATTATATTCAATTATAGTGTTCAATTCTATTCTGTTACATTATATTTTATTCTGTTCTATTCTGTTCTATTCTATTCTGTTTCAGTTCCGTTCCCTTCTCTTCTGTTCCGTTCTATTCTGTTCTGTTATTTCCTGTTATATTCTACTCTGTTCAATTATATCCTACACAATTATTATGTTATATTCTTTTTTTTCAATTTTCTCTTTTATTCTCTAAGAGAGAAACTGAAATTACTCATTTTAATTTTATCCAGGATGCCAGTATTTACCTGTTGTCACCTGCCTGTATACATTTAGAAACATTGATGTAAATTCTTCAAAATACGTTTGGTCATAACCTACCAATTGATACCATTGTACCCAATGCATAGGCACTCGATTTCGTGATTTTTATACGTTTACAGACGTTCATTTGCAATTTCACCCACCCAACAATGCAAATCTGTCGAAAGAAAAATCTTCATTTTTTCCCTTATTGAGTGTACAAAATACACCAAGGTAGTGAACTCGCCATCTTTTCGTTTGACGGAAGTGACGAAGATAAGCGTGGGTCCCGGCTTTCCTTCTAATCTGCACGTGCTTTCCGGGAACCTTGCTTTCGTTGTAGTGTGCCCCAACTTTAAACGTTTTGACAGCTTATAAAAATCACGAAATCGAGTGCCTATGATTGATACCATAGTACCGGCTTGACATGCTTAACAGTTGACCTAACTCAGGGTCTATAATCACGTGATATATTGTTTAGGTACCACATGGTCTGGAAAAATGGCGGCGCACACGAGTTCGTATTTTTTCGTCGAAAGATTAAATGTTTCTAGTTTTTCATGCTCATGTTTCAGTCAACACTTTTCCGAATCCACCGGTACCCTGCAGAGAAATTTGAAGTGGACAGACTTTTTCATTATTTTTAATGAGCCGACAGTAACCTGTCACTGTAAGTAGAAATGACATTATTGAAAATGAAAATCACCCACAAATGGCATTCGATGACATTTACTCACAAATGACATTCACTCACAAATGACATTCGATGACATTCACTCACAAATGACATTCACTCACAAATGGCATTCACTCACAAATGACATTCGATGACATTCACTTACAAATGACATTCACTCACAAATGACATTCACTCACAAATGACATTCACTCACAAATGACCTTCAAATATTGATATAAATGCATTTTTTCTCGTGTAGTGTCAATGTTTCCCACAGAAGCAACTGCAGCATTGTTTTTGTACGGTTTGTGCATTCAGGCAGATTTGACTTTCAGGATAATCACGTAGTTCTGTTTATTCAGTGCCAGGTACTTCTTCTGCAAGAAACAAATGCAATATTTTTTTACACAAAACAACATTAATGTACTTTAACTGATAAGCCAGAAACGAAACATGTGTATAGTAAGTATAGCAGTTGTTTAGGTGAAAACGTTCATGACAGGGGTGTAGCTTGGCAGGTAAAATCCACGTGGAAGCGGCCTCTACACAAGAGAAAACAATGGTTTTCCTCTTAAAGATTCTGAAATATAATACAGTTAAACACGGACATAACGAACTCGGATGTACTGAAGAATCGTATACAATGAAATACAGTACAACCTCTCCAGAGCGGCCCTCTCTTGAGCAACAACCCTCCTTCAACGACAGCATGATTGTTTTCTCACTGCATGATTTATAACAGTTACTATTGATTTAACCTCTTTAGAGCAACAACCTCTTAATAGCAACATAATTTTGCTACTCTCAAAGGATTGTAGTGGTTGCGCTGTACTTTCAATTTTGTACATCGAACATCTGTTTCTTTATTTCAATATCATAGAAATACATGTAGTGAAATACGGACGTAATGAAATAATTATCCGGGTCCCCATGAATTAACTATAACCCCGTGTTTAGCCGTAATTGCATCATTTAACTTGCAGAAATGCATGTAGAATTATGTGCTGGGCTGGGATGGGCGTGGCTTTTTACAGTCGGACTAAACACCGCATCAACAGCCAAAGCCATATGTCATTTTTTCCAGATTAAGCGGTGGAGGAGGACCTAAGGTGTTTACCTGGGTAGTACCATTGATCTTCTGTAAGCTAGCTAAACATCTTCCTCAAGTAAGAAGCTAGTGTGGTCCTGGATGGGATTTGAAACCACCGCAGAGAGGGGCTAGTGATTACTAGTCAGAGGCCAATACCACTCTACCATGGAAATCACCGGATGGGTGTGAAACAACTAAATGTTTAAAATTAGCTTAATAATTATCATCATGTCAAAGGGATGACCCTTAATCATACTAACTTCTTGATTCTTGTCGCTTAGTTATATGTCATAGGCCATGATATGGAATCCTTCCAAAGAACTTTATGACCCTCCATTCAAGACAACTCTTTACTTATATGCAATGTACAGTAATTCCTGAGCTAGCGACCATCTCTGAATAAATGCCACCGCGTGAATACTGAAGGCCCTCCTTTTAAAACCGTCATTGATTATTTAGAATAAAACGACCCACGAATAAAGGCCATATGTTGTTTTCCAACGTGTGGCCTTTGTTTACAGGTTTGATAGTACAGTATTTTGAAACCAAGATAAGATGATAATAATTGTGTATTTATGGATCGAATCGTTGGCGTGCTCTTTTCAGGAGCATTTTAATACACGGAGCTACGCCGATGTAAATGTATATCTCGTATAAATAAGACAATGCATGTTGTGAATATCTAACATTACAGATCTCGTGACTGCTTTTTGTTAGAATCGGAGTAGTTTAGCTTGATATTTATTGCTTGATATTTATTGCTTGACATTGACCTCTTGTTGTGTATTAAAGGGACACTACTCCGTATTGACTTCAACGAGAAACAACTTTAAATGGACATATTAACAGCTATATCGACTTTACACCGACACGACTCCTTATTATTTACTTTAATAGTAAACGTGTTCCTGTTGAGTCTGTCTGTATAGAGACTGTATCTGGAACGGGAACTAGTTAAGTTCAAGATACTAAACTGGTTCCCAATCCATGCTGCAGTACTTCGATGGCACATGACTAAACTGGTTCCCGTTGAGTCTCTCTGTACAAAAACTTCGGTGCACTGCGCGGGAACCAGTTTAGAACAGTACTTTAAAAATGTGGCTATATATTTCAGGCGCTCTAATTGGTTAATTGTTACGAGCTATTTGATTGGCTGTTGATTATTCGTGATACATTTTGGATTTCCGTATATCTATTAGAAGTTTGTGTAGAATCGATTAAGATTTCATTTTTTCTTGTCCTTTGATGTGATGGTTTATTCATGTTAGTGTAATATACAGTACAACCTCTCTAGAGCGACCCTCTCTTGAGCAACAACCTTCCTTCAACAACTGCAGGATCCTTTCCCACAAATGTTTTAATATTTGATTTAACCTCTCTAGAGCAACAACCTCTCAACGATAACATAATGTTGCCAATCCCAAAGGGCGTTGCTTTGCAGAGATTGCATTGTACATGAGTACATTTTCTAAACGCGAATGTTTTGTTGGAGGGAACCATGACTGTCGAGTTTGTGTAAAAAAGCAACAAATGATTATACCACATCCGTCGGGACAATAGAATGACAATAACGTTGAGAATGTGGTATTTACAGAGAGCTAGCATTTAACGCCAACGCTGAAGACAAGAAATGGTTTGTTACAGACTCGTTAAAATGCAGGAAATGTTAACCACCAGAATGTATCTAAAATACCTACCTGCGTGTTTTAAACATCCTGTTAACATATCATACCATAACACATACTCTGAGGGGTTTGTGCAAGTTATTAAACTACCTAGGGTTGCTAGAAAATTAATTAACTTAAACAATGTTACATGTACATGTTTAAGTATGTTTATTTCCAAAACACAGTTTGCGCTGCTTATTGTTACACTCAGCTCATAAAATACTATAACAACCTCTCAAAAGCAACACCATCTGGGAGTATCAAAATTATGTTGTTGTTGAGAGGTTGTTGCTCTAAAGAGGTTAAATTGATAGTTAATTTGTGCAGTGGGAAACATGCTGTTGTTGAAGGGAGGTTGTTGTTCAAGAGAGGGCTGCTCTGGAGAGGTTTTGCTGTACATTATAAAGCATTATAAACAGTAAACCAGACTGTATGTTTTGGTATAAAACACATTAGTTTAAAGCACGTGCTCGAGGAATCCAGCCACGCATGCATTTGGTTTTGCGATAAATTTAATATAACGCTTTACAAAACGTTGAACAAAAACGCGTTTTTAATTGCGCTGAGTATACGTACATCCACAGATGTTCTCGGAATATTTATAGAGAAAATGCACTCGTTACCTTTCGTTTTATCTTTGAAGTTTATCAAAAGATGTTGCCCTTTATGTACCGGAGTTTGCAATATAAAGGGAAGCAACTCGTAATTATCTAATGCAACAATAATCTTTCAAAATTTCTTTCCCTTTACCCGTATGGTTTATCAACTGAACCTTTTTGCTGATTGTATATAAATAATTACATTAAAGATAATCTCATATACAGTAACACCTGTGTAAATGGCCACCCTTTGATTAAAGGTCATTTTTAAAAAAAAACGTTATTGATTTGTAGAACAAAATGTCTTCTGAATAAAGACCACCTGTCAATAATGTCCACATTTAGTCTTTCATAAGGGTGACCTTTGTTCACAGGTTTGCCTGTATTTGACTCGATGAAAACGATGATGAAAAATGAGGGCAATTCATGGTGTCAAAGTTCGTTACTAATGACTTTTATTTCCACAACGGGGGTAACTGTTAACTTGGATTACGAGCGATTGGATGCTACGATCGCTAATTGCAAGCACATTCGGTGAGGACATAATAAGATCATCATCACAGAGTGTCCATTATAATCTTATTGGCATCCACATACCAGTAGTATATCCATATTGTTGGTTTGAAAGCCACCATAATATTTGTTATAAGCGACTCGTCCGTTTTGTGTATTCAAGAAAAGTTCTGATATTTTGTTAATTTGATTCATTGAGGATTATTAACACGTTGTCAAACGTAAGTGATTTTCTATCATACATAAATCAGTTTGTTTATTGTTTTTGTTGTTGCTTTTGTTTGTTGTTTTTGGTTGCTGTTTTTCTGGTGTCTGCATGGTGTTGTTTGATTTGATGTCAATACACAAAATAATTGAAGAAAAAGTGGTTTAATTCATACGGACGACATTTTGTTCAGCGTTGCTGGTAATTGAAATGTTTGTACTCCTGTTTTGTTTTCTTCCTAATTATTATCTCGTATTTGTCAAATTATATAATTTGAGAAATTGTATTGATAAATATACCGTAATCCTATGAGCTTAACTTGAGAAAATTGACTTTATTATGATACATGTATTTGATTTCTTCAGTTTCCGATTATTTTCGTAAGAAATTGAAATGATACAATTTACATTGATCGATTCGGAACTTGATTTCAAAATAGACCTTTGTTAGACACCATTCGAAACAGAACACATTTATGTTACAGATGTGCTCACACATAAAGCGAGAATCAAGCACAAATAATTATATAAGTCTTATTTTGTGACGAATGTGGTTGGTGCCTTTTTAAGAAGCGTAAGCGAAACGCGAGCTTCAAAAGTGATACACCCAGTTTTCTACTAAAAATCATCTGACGCCTTTTGTCCCTACCTCCGCGTTAAAAATAGTACTACTGGTTGTATAAATATACCGATTGCAGTTTTGATGCAAGTTGGATGTATTGCAGGATTAGTTGATTTTGTTAGCATGGGGATTAATTACACTGTTTTTGGCAATTCAAACGGTAAAACTAACAGTTTAATAATTCAGTATTCATCCGCACAAAGTTTCATTCAAAGGAGGAACCGCACAAAAGACACCGGTAGAGTGAGGATACGTTATAAACCGTAACTCCGCCTACTGGATAGATATAAAGTACGGAATGGACTAGATCTCGCCAAATTATTTTCTTATTTGCGTGATGGATTTCCATAAATCATGTACTAGTATATTTTCATTCAAAACTTCAACATAAATTAACTATTATCATTACAGAATTACAAATGTATAACAACCCGTTTGAATGAACCCAATGCGTGTTAATAATTCTTTCAACCCAGCCCCCCCTAGCACTGCAGGCGGACACTCAACCAGATCGCTAAAGAGGACGAATTCTTACTTAATTATTACATATACATGTAGTTAGGAACTTTTAAGAGTCAAATGTGGCTTCACTGTGGACATGACGTGGAGGTATGAGTTCAATAATTTGCTTAACAGAATAAGGAGCATAACAAGTGGCCCCGTACCAAATGTCTTCATTAACTTGGGCCGTGAGGAAACTATTTGTCAAAACAATTAATATAGTTTGGTTGGTCTGGTGTTGGTTCAGATTTTTGGTATTATCTCATAAACCGTCTGTCGAGTATTATCATTTTAACTTTCGATTCTGGCAATACTCACAGTGCTTTTATTTTACTTCAATAGTGGGAATGTGGTCCTACTGTGTTCATGATTAAATCTCATGATAGACTTATAAATATGAATTTTATTCGACAACTGGACATTTCCAGAAAAAGGACAATACCTTTTCATCATTAATTGCACGAGAAAGCACAATTAAAGTGTATCGTACTCCAGATAAACTTGATTTGTCTTTCATCTAAACAAATCTATCAAGAAACTTACGCACGAAACTTACCGTAATCAATTTCACGTAAACACAAAGCTAATCACGCGCTGTGTGTCAATCAAAGTTTGTTTTTCATTTTTCCTGCAACAAATTAAGCCGAATAAATGTCTTGACTAACAACTATTGCGTGCACTTATACTGGAGAATTAGTTCTGCGAAAACAAAATTGAGATTTAAATCTCATTTTGGTGTCCTCAGACCTTTCGCGTTTCAAGACGGTGTCGTTTTTATTACACATCGTGTGAATTATTTATCAATACAAATATTTTGTAAACAAAGTGATTTACAGTTATGCGAAAACTTTTCGCACGTAAATTGTCCAATTCTGTAGCTTGATGCGTATGTGCCTGTACTGACTTTATTGAATAAAAACAATGAGATATTGAACTTCCAAAATTTAATGTTAGTATCACGGCTCAGTCATCTGGCATCTAATAATATTGACATCTTATCTATTGAAGTTACGCAAAATTACATCTTAAATTTACAGAATCCTGTTAGTGCCATGTGAAAGCCCACAGAAAGGGACGCACGACATTGAGATACGACACCGTGGCAATGCGATATGACGCGCGAAAATGCGATATGACATTCGCCAAAATGTCGCGATGACGCTTTGCATTGTTGTGTGTCCCTTTTGCAGGGCGACGGACGACATTCCACATGGCACAAACAGGATTCCGTAAATTAATCAAAACAAATTTGTTTCTTTGTTATTTACGTAAAGTTAATGCTTTCTTTGTGCGAAATTCCAAATTGCTTGTAAGACAGCACAGTAATCCAAAACATCGTTTCCTATCAATCAAATATCATGTCGCGTGAAATGAAATTTTGTCAGCATTACAAGTCATATTCAATAATTAAATTTGTAAACAAAATTATCTAAACATTATAAAAAAGATTAAATCAAATGTAAACTAAATAACAAAAGCAGATTTTCACAGGCGCGTCTTTCGCTTTTCCCATGGTGACACGATTTGAAATAAGACGCAATAAAACGCATATTTTCGAGTCCTTGAGTATTTTTATATCGTTCAATGTAACAGTCAATCATTTAAAGAGCTCGTGTTTTTTTCAACTACACGGAATAAATTAAGACAATATCATTTACATATTTACCCGGAAATTACGAACTTAAATCGTTCATGGCATACAATTCCGGGAAGCTGTTTTCCCGGAAAACTGTCTGGACTGTACATTGTATTCAAAACAAAGCAGTGCGAAAATCAGACGTGAGGTTATGACATAAGGTTCTTGCATCGGACTTGCGGACCGATCTAAAGTTTTAGAACCTTGGGGCTTGGTCTTTCCTACACATATAGTCCATGCACTCGGTCGATATCGTACACGTACATTCTAGTCGATATTTACCGATGTACTATTCGCTAGCTCAAGGACTTTTCTTTAACTGTAACCAATCACTCAAAGGCACTTACTCCTACATATTAAAGTCTCCTTTAAGATTAATTTCGTCTTTGCTGCCTCTGCAATATTGTCTTAAATGAGCAGAACATGGATATATAATAATCGTTTGCCGAGCTTACAGTACATTCTATCAGAATCGGCTGTTATGGAAGAGTTGTATGGGCTGTCTGTAACCGAATCGTAAATCCACAGTAACAGTGTAACCTAGCTTTGAGACCACATTTTATACGAAGAGATAACGCTAAGATAATGTGATGGCATCGAGATGAATTTGATAATTTATTATATGAATGTGATGCTTAAACTGGACTGAAAATGAGATGGTCTTTTAAATGAAGTGGGCTTTACGTTGAAATGTTCGCTAGGTGAGACACTATTGTACTTTATTAAATTTAGAGATCAGCAAAAACAAAATTGATCAGGATGACTGGATCCTATTCCCGGATACAAAACGCCAATCGTCTCTGTATACAGTACGGATAAGCTGGGTACCATCTATGTGACGTTACGTTTTTACTTTTTAGCGTTTTGTTTTCGTTTGAGACATGCGGCACACCTCGACCAACTACGTCAAACTTTTATGAAGAGGTACGGAATCACCCGAGGTGTTCCGGACTCTTTTTGAGATTTCCTATCATAGAAAGCGCCTTGATGAAATCTAAACATTGATCTCCGTATTTGTTGTACTCAAAGAATACAATTATTCTGATCTAGATGCGGCGAGTCTTCTTGCTAAACCGAACAACATGGGACTAAGTTCTACATTCGAACCAGTTGATCAGAATTCAAGACATTTTCAAACACAATAAAATGAGAAAGTTCCATGACATAGTTAGTAATTCATCGAATCATTTGTAAAATAAATGCCGCCACTGATTTAATTAAAGAAATCAATTTCACCTCCCGTATGAACATTCGCGGATGCATGAAATGAATGTAATTCGGTCGCGGATAGACGAAGCCTGGCAAGGACTGACAGCCTTTTAATCATGCGATGTTTATACAATGTCTTACAAGCAGAAATCGTCAGACCGCAAAATGAGTTTTCCATTTGTTCGAAGGCAAAAAAAACAGTGTTTATGCAAGAAAGCGCACATCTTTTAGTGATGTTGCAATTTCTTGGCAGTTCAAATTATTGATAAATCTGTTATAAGCGATTAATCATGTAAAGGTGTGATGAAATACTGGAGAGGGTTGGTCGTTATCATGTTAACGAACCAAGTCAACTTAAATTATACCAGAAATCAATGGGTACAGTTTATATTCAATAACTGTGTTCTTTTTATTTTCCTTTTTGGTGTTTATACGTCCTTTTTGGTGTTTCTTTATCCCTTTCGGTGTTTGACATTCAGCGTTTTGTTCTTAGATTCATCTTTGCGTTTTAATTTATCTTTGTCATGTTTAAAACCATTAACATCACGGTACAAAGCACTTCAGTCCTCCTTTTAAAGAATGAATACAAAAATGACAAGAAATTGTCTATTTAATCATGGGAATAAAACGCTTGTTTTATGCTTATTTCCGTTTTATCCTAGTAGCGAGGCGCTCTTTACTGATCGAAGCGAAATTTCAAACAATTTCTGGGATCTTTTTATCAAACTTGTTGGAAACACTTTGGGGAGTATGCTTATGGCCTTGGGTGTTTTATCCAATTAAAAAGCTTTCTAGAATCGATTTAGGCGCGTAAATAATAAACATACTCATGCATACTTACATACATGTACTCGTTTGGAATATCACTTGTGAGCGTTCGTGCTGCGAACAATTATATAATGTTGGTTTGATATCATAGAAAATCGATATTTATCCCAATTTGCTTTTTACGAAATGATACGATATAATTATATCGCGATAACTTATAGACAATAACGAGGTCATTACGTTGATAACTTAACATTATACGTTTGATGTTCAAAGATCTTGATTCCAATTTCTGTAGTATTCTTATGTTTGTTAAACTCCAAACATTGCGTGTCTGTCACCACCATTTTCAGTCTGAATCACGCGAACACGATTAAGTGTCCAATCATTTGAGTTATTGTCCGTTTAAATCTTCGTTTTTTTCCTAAAGAAGGAAGCAGATATTTCAATCTAAACTCGCGAAAACACATGACACCGCTAAATGTTTACTGAAATACAATATTTTCTATTTCTCGACAAGGGTATTAACTCTTACACAACTTTCAAAATGTGCCTAATGAATGAGTTTGAGGTAAATCTCAAAGAAGTACTGGGCAAAACTACAGTGCAACCTCTCTAAAGCAACACCCTTTGGGAGAAGCAAAATTATGTTGTTGTTGAGAGGTTGTTGCTCTCTATAAGAGAGGTTAAATTAATAGTTAAATGGTGCAGTGAGAAAAAACTTGTTGTTACTGAATGGAGGTTGTTGCACAAGAGATGGCCGCTCTGGTGGAGAGGTTGTTCTGTGTTTTTATAATAAATTCATTTTTTTAGTATAGAATTGAGCAGAATCATAAAAAATACAATGTTATTGTTTAGAATATTGCAATAATAGAATTGCATGTATCTAAATTGACTTAAGAGAAGTTTACATCGATTTTTACGGGAAACTGATTAAAAGTTTATAAACGTAGATAGTTGCCTTTCCTGAAGCCAAAACTCTTTTTTTCTTAAAGCGCTCTTTCAGCACGAGGGAAATATATAGACATAATAACCTTGGAATTTAATTTCAGAATGACACGTAACATAACCAGGATTGGTAGCTGGAAAATTCAATGGATAGCTTTATCTATATTTCTTGTTTTTATTGTAACTAGATTAGCTTATAAAATAGCTAGAAATCGGCTCGGTTCGTTCTTTTTATCTAGCCGAGAGGTATGGACATGAACATAATATTTTTGTGCAGAAATGGGTACTCAATCGAGTTCAGTCGCTGTATGCACTCACCGTGACTCCCGATTAGAAACACCATACCTTCAGTGCTTTGATTTTATGACGTCTCTAGGCATACTAATGACTGCTTAGTCTGGTTCCCGCCACTGATAATACAGTATGTAATGTACGACTGGAGATTGGTACCAGACTAATGGCTTCAAACCGCAGGGAATTTTTTGACTTTGTAAGCACGGTTTCTATTGGTTATTTGCAGAAACGTCATATTTTTGTATCCGGCTTTTTAGTTTTACTGATAGGTTAGGCTGAAATCCAGGTTGGTCCTTATTTTCGGAACGTTCGGTGTTCTAGGTGCGTTCGTGTTGTTTTGTCAGTAAATTCCTAACATAATGCCGGTAAATCCTTGGTATGGAAGCCATGTAACTGTGATCTTAATACTGTGGAATCATTCATTTTCGTTGTGGATTTAACTTCGTGGATTTCGTGGGTCGGCTCATCCTTGAAATCAAATGCCCACAAATTTAAATGCAGAGATAAGGCACTTTTTCAAAAATCAAAACCCACGAATGTATGTCCCCACGAAATAGCCATTTTAGTAATAACCCCGAAATTTGAGCCCAACGAAAATAAATGGAAATGCAGTAAAGAAAAAGATAATTTCAGTATATTTGTACAATCACATACGTCATATACAACCAAACCTGTGTTAACGGCCGCCTCCGAACAAAGGCCACCTAGTGACTACTTGAAAGGCAAACCTGTTAAAAAACAGTGATTGAATATTTAGAACAGAACAACCTCTGAATAAAGGCCACCCGTCAATAAAAGCCATATTATGTCTTTCCCAAGGATGACATTTGTTCACTGGATTATCTGCAGCAACCTCTCTATAACAACACTTTCAAAATCTCCCTGATAATAAGCTGATATTTACATAAATTCAAAGTTAACCTCTGTAGAGCAACAACCTTTAAACAATGGCCAATATTTGCAGTTCCCTCAGGGAATTGCTCTACAGAGGTTGTAATCTACAGTTAAATCAAGATAACAAAACATTTCTAATTCTTCTTTGCTAATATAGTAAATTCTCGATATTGAAGCCAGTATTGCGACACATGAGGTCAGTCTTTATCTTGAAAAAAAGTGAAGTTTTCAGTATATTTGATTGTTCAATAACATACAGCACAACCTCTCCAGAGTTGACTTCTCTTGAGCGACCACCTCCCTTCAACAACAGCATGATTTGTTCTTATTTGCACGATTTAAATATTGATTTTAACCTCTCTAGAGGAACACCCTCTCAATAGCAACACAATTTTGCTATTCTCAAAGGGTGATGCTTTAGAGAGGTTTCACTGTACATTATATATACAAATCAGAGGGCGTGTTTCCAGACTAGTAGGCGTGGCTTATATTGATTGACATGTACACTAGCATTAGCTGATAAATCACCAGCACGATTGGTCAGAAAATAAGACCAGCAAGCACCGAAACGTACAACATATGCTGACTCAACAGCGTCAAAACTAACTAACACAGTCATGTACCATAAAATATAGGCCTAATCAGATGTTACTCCAAGAATTTACAATCTCTGGGTACACTCTGACCTCTAATTAACTGATCGATGTTATTCCACAGGTTGGCGTTTTCTTATCTCGCTAATCCAGGAAAGTGTTTACTTACAAGGTGTTCACATCAGCACGTGATTTACGTGATCAATTTCGTGCACCTGTTGTTATCTTTCTTGCAACACTTTGCAATGAAGACTGGGCGATTGATTCGAACGATGCATATTGCGACTGTGCCTAATGCAATTTCAACAAAATTAACGCTCTCGGAGACTAACTTTAATCACTGACAATTAAATATTGACGACTTTTCGAGCGGAAGGGGAAAATGAGCAAAAAACTAGCAATACTATGTGAACCAAAATCATTTTCTTTCGGTGTACCTGGGGACATTTTAGGGACTAAATCCCTGGATTTCAATTTGACGGCGTCAAATAATGCCGTCCGTAAAATAAGGATGGTTTTCAAATTTCAATTATGCGATCAAATCAATAAAAAATCATCTCCGATCCCACACATTTTTGGGTAATTTTGACGAAAAGGTATTTTCTTTGTTCTTTATTGCATTCTAGATAGTGTTTCATTTCATTGATAGCGTCTTAAAGCGACGTGACTCGCTGGCTAACCGACATTTTTAAATTTAACCAATATAGAGACACGTAAGTCGAGTCATACTTAATATTACGTATTACGGTACTTGATGACAGTGTAAAATCAGTTTTAACATTCGTTGCCCTAATATAAACCCATATTGCACGTAAATTGCGAAATTTTGAACAGTGTTGGTTACTTGCTTTTTCAACGAAAATTAGCAAAATGTGGCTTAAATTGAATAATAATCATTGCAGGGAACCGTACGTGTCTCAATTTAAGTATTACATGTTTTAAGATCCTTATTACATCTATTTAGATTTGGGAAATGTTAATAATTTTTATAGGTTTTCATGATAGATAATAATTTATCATGAGATTTAAAAAAAACAATGGCATTCCTTTGAATTACGTTTCCTTTAAATTTTACATCGAAGTTTACGGGAGTATCCCATTTTTCAAAGATTTTAGAAAAAGAATACCCAGTTAACACAATATCAATATAATTTGATGAAGAAAAATATATGTCACCTTCCAATATCTGTAAAATAATTATTTTTCTTTTTTTCAACAAGGGCAACAAGGCTTTCAAAACAATAAAATATCCGAGGTAACTATAGAGAGGTAATTACAATGTAGTTAAAACTGTTTTTGTAATATTAATATTTGTTTGTTGCATTGAACAAAGTGTAGAATTAGAATCCTATAATACCTTAATATAGGATTTTTCTAGACGAATTATACTTATGAGTATTAGTTTATTATAGCTGTTTGCGAGTATATAGTGTAGTGTCTATTACTAGTTTGGCTGATCCTGGCCATTTGATTGGCTAATGTCAATGACTGAATCTATAAATAGTTGACAGGTAAGTAAATTATGAAGGCATTGCCTAGATAAGTTGTTGTGTGGCTATTTGAAGTTCAATGTGGTTGTATCAGATTTTTGGTAAATTCGTTAACATTTAGGGTTGATTCTATTTGATTGATGTAGTGTATGATATTACCATGTGCTAATGTGAACTATATACATGAATGTATTCAATTGTCAAATACTCATTATTGCCATTATAATGCGTATTACTCATATCATGTAAATAGTTTATACTCTCCTTAATGGATGGTTGAATAAAATATACATGTGTACAGTTATATCCTTTATGAAAAAAGCAGGTTCATACAAAAAACATAAACCAATGTTCTTCTTGTAATTCGTCTACCTATAACGTTTTGTTATAGTTTTTCTTGTTAAAGCTAACACCATTACATAATTCTAACATAATTCAATTGCTCGACAATGAGATTTAAAAAAAAATCAAATGTCTGAATAACAAATGAAGGATATAATCAAAACAGAAAACAAAGACCATCCTTGTGAAAGACAAAATGTAGCCTTCATTGACAGGTCGTCTTTATTCGGAGATAATTTCATTCTTACTATTCAATGGCAGTTTTTGGAAAGGCGAGTTATCGCATTCCTATGTCGCAGTTTAGTTCTATTTGCATTCAAGCGGATTACCATTGGCCTTGCCTGTCATGTGTATTCAACTTACGATGTATGTACTTACACTCGTGCGATTGGTAAATTGTCTATACGAATTACTGATGCTTCCATTCTTTACGAGTTGATATAACTCTTTTGTTGACACAGTCTGGCATTTAGGAGATATAACAGGTGTTGTGTGTTTGGACAACTATAACAAATAAGCGTCACGTGGCTAACATAAACTGCGGTCCGGTACTTAGTGAGCACGTAAATTGATGACGTCAGTAGATAATGTCCGATGATCTAGATCATCTACACGGCAGATGAATGCCAGTTAATTAGTTCAGCACTAAGAAATGTAACCATACCGTTATTTACCTCTGGCATCACGTACGAGTATAATAACCATGAATGATAAATTGACACATTTTAAGCGAATCGAAACGAGGTTACAAAAGTATTGCAAATGTGCTCATAACATAAGTTTTTCAAGAAGAATTAAATGAATTATCAGTGATTTACTTAGGTCAGTTCAAATCAATTTATAGTGGACTATCATACTTATTATATATGTGTACAGTGCAGTACAACCTCTCCATAGCAACACCCATAGGGAGTAGCAAAATTATGTTTTTGTAGAGGTTGTTGCTCTAGAGAGGTTAAAACAATAATATCACGTGATTATAGACCTTGTTGGCATCTACTCCAAATATGGAAGAAAATCGACATTTTTGTCATAATATCATAGAATGGCATGACCTGTCGCAACAGGGACTCGAAGGGTATTGTTCAAGTTAAAAGCCCCTAGATCTATAAACAATGTATGCATTCTCTATTATTGTTATATAATAAATGATTCAAGACAATGCGATTTAGTAACTGCGGCTCATTACATACTAGTAATGCTGTAACGTATAGAACTGCGATTGAACCAAGTTTTATATCTTATTTGATATTATTAGCCATGTCTATTCTAAAAGGAAGATCACCGGGTTCTCATTTCTTGTGTGTCTCGGTTTAATGCAAATTTATTGTTTTACTATCAGTTGTTTAACGGCCCATTCGACTACTATGTTTATTTCATCATTTCAGAGCCGCCCTTTGAGGCGGGGGATAAGAAACAGTAGAACTATTGTTGTTTTGACATTTTTTATCCTTCCGCGTAACTATATTTTAGCGTATGTATAACTATCTAAATGTGGCCTGACAGTAATTAGTTCTATGTATAGAGGTTAGACAAACGTAGTGACGTCACGCTATGTATAGTATCACTACGCTTATCAAATATGTTTTCGGGGTTCTTTGTTGTGCCCAGTGCACGCCTAGTTCGTTTCCTTTCCTGTGATTGTCTCAACACAGTACTTGGCTCGGTATAGTTGGGATGGGAATACTGAAAAATGGTCACTGGAATCTTGATTATTGATAGGCGGAACCGGAATTCCAACACATACATAACAGGTGTGAATATACGCGTTCGGATGATTGTGGGGACCAATGTATCACTTCGGATAAGCCATGGTATTCGGATTAGACGATTCGGATAATAGAGGTTTATTTACATTGAAAAATATAGAGGGAAATTCGGGACTAAAATTTTATTTCGGATTAGACCAGGTTTTCGGATAATCCGAGTTCGGATAATCGGGGTTTTACTGTATACCTTCTAACAAAAAAAAAAAAGGTCAAGGGTCTGGAAATTGCAGGGTGGTTGTCCCTTGTTTGGGTATGGGGGTGGGGCGTTGCCCCCTAGAAGCCGGAGACAACACCACAAAGGAAATTGAGTTTTTCAACACAGATAGACTTATCTAGTATCAATAATAAATACTAATTCATAATACAGTATAACCTCTCCAGATCGGCCCTCTGTATAGCAACAACCTCTGTATAACAACAACCTCTCTATAACAACATCATCAAGTTTCCCTAAGCTGATATTTACATAAATTTAACCTCTGTAGAGCCACAACCTCTAAACAACGGCCAATATTTGCAGCTCCCACAGGGTGTTGCTCTACAGAAGTTGTACTGTATATACTTTGGACGGAAAAGCCCACTGACTCCTATAATATTATAAAACATATTGTATGGCAAAGTTGTTCCAATAAAATATGTATAGCCTTTATTTGATTGAGGTTTAGTAAGCAATGCTTGTGACGTTGAGTGTGATCTAGCGCTTCATTGTGTGCGACAAACGCCTAATAAGTACGTATGTCTTGGCATGTATGAGGCGAGTTGCTTGCGTGAATTTTAGGCATTTCCTTCGAAAACTAACCTATTGCGTTTATTTTCAACAAAATTAAACCTACCAGTTTAAATTTTAATCCTGAATTATCTAGTTTATTTGATTTCTCTAAGAAACGACTCGACTTCACGCAAATTTCGAATGGTTTTGCCCGAGCTGCGTCGAAAACAGTTTCATTGATAATATTAAGTTGGTTTTTGCGCCTTCTACAGAGAAGAGCTGTTTTTGTCATTGATCTGTGACGTCACGAGGCTTGTAAACGACAAATAGAACTTTTCTCTACGCAGCTAAATCTAGCAGACGACAGTAAGTCTATAAGTCTCCAGATTTCGTGGCTCTGTTTACAAAATACCAAGTGATATCGTTTGGGGAATAAAGTTCTTGCGAACAGACCACTGTCACACAATTTTGTAACCTTTGAAATAGATTAGCTTAATCGAATAAACGTGTTGTAAAATGAGTGAATTCTTTTATATTTTGGGAAGCTCTTCCTGAGATGGGATCTATGGATTCTTTGAAGCTACCAAAGGTGAGTATTGTTTCTAATACATTCGGATTTGTTTATTCTGATTGACAATCAAAGTACTCGAAGCGCTTACGACTAAACTGAGCATTTCCTCGATTAAACGAACAACCGTATTTTAAATGCTCCTTTAAATGCCACGTTGTTTGAAAATCGCTAATTCCGACAATTTCTAGTAGAGAATTTTTATGCAAATTGTTGGTAGAAGAGAAAAGGAAAACTAATTAAGAGAAAGTGTCTATAAAATGTAATTAAGCTAATCACACAGTCTGTTAAATTCAAATAAGAATACAGTAGATTTTCAAACTCAAAATTTCAATTATGTCAAACTGTTCCCTGTAACTATATAAAAATTGTTGTAGAAAAAATGTTAAAACCTTCGTACTTGTTGGATCAAAATGCAAAAAGATACAAAAAACAGTCAAACCTGTGTTAGCGGCCACTTCAGAATAAATGCCACCATGTAAATAAAGGCCACCCTGTAAATAAATGCCACCCTGTCAATAAAGGCCATCCTGTAAATAAAGGCCATTATTTTAAAAATCGACTTTGATTTATTAGATCAAAATTAGCTCCGAATAAAGGCAACCTGTCAATAAAGACCACTTAATGTCTTTCCAAAGAGTGGCCTTTGTTCACAGGTTTGACTATACAACAGAAGCTCGACATAAAGACCACATGACACCAAATAGTTCGGTCCTGTATAAGGGTGGTCTTATTATAAAATTGAAATATACAAATAAACCTCGGTTATTACGAACACCGGTTTGTCTCGAGTATATTTTAAGATCAGCCGATACCTCGAGATAACGAGGTTTGACTTAATGAGGTAATGTTGGCAAGTACAGTTAAACCTATGAACAAAGGCCATTCTTGGGAAAGACATAATGTGTCAATTTAATGACAGATGACCTTTATTCGGAGTTTTTTTTCAAATATACAAAGTCGATTTTTAAAAGAATGACCTTTATTCACAGGATGGCCTTCATTCGGAGGTAGCCGCTCACTCAGGTATGACTGTATTCGCCTATTTGTGAATAAACTGAGCTGAACTGAACAGAAAACGAGCCCTCGACATACCTGCTCGTTTTAATGAGATCATAATATTCTTCATATTGACTAATGAGGTGGTCACAAAAAAAAGCTTCACTTACTGAACTCGAGACTTATATTACCTATAATATTCTGAAATTAAAAAGGAAAATTCTACCAACTATCTCTCATTAGTTCACTAATCTGGTTCTCATTTGATCGATACACGATGCAGTTTTGTTATGTTTCTACGTTATTTTTAGACCGTATTAAAACATTGACCGGATAAAATTAGCTTTATCCAGTCAGTAGGTCACGTGGTTTGCTTTAGTTTTAGTTTTGCCATAGTATTCTCGCTGCAAATAATTGTGTTTTTAGATGATAAAATAAGACAACGTCATAAATAAAGTTGAAATCTAAATTCTCAACGTATTATTTTGTTCCAAATATCCTGACAAATGTATGGGACTCTTTTACTGTCGCGTCATGTTACAAAATGGTATCGAGGCTGTCAAAGTGAGGTCGTACATATTATTTTAAATCTATGTCAATAAAGTTAAGTGATTTACTTTGTTGTAGAAAAAGGATAAATATAGGAGATGGTTACACTGGAGAAAGTTTATCCAGTTTGGCACAAAAGATAAAAGGGCTCGAAAGAGGCTAGCCTATTTCAGCTTTCGCATCATCGTATAAATTTTCTCCATCTTGACACCAACCATGTATTCTTATTATAATCTAAGAAGTTAGTACTAAACAAAGCACCATGACAAAGCTGTCTGAAAATAGAATCTGCAATTAGATATATCTGACAGTAAGACGGACATTGGAAGTTTTCTTTCAAAAAGATGTTCGTTTGATTTTATAGTGAACTATTTTATGGCGGCGGCGATAAATAAGTTATTATTTGAACAGTTTTGCAATTTGGTTAGAACATATTTTTTCGACAGAATCGTGTTTTTCTGTTTTTATGTACGTATAAATGTTTCATCCGAAGGCTAGCCATATCGACCAACTACATGAAGACATCTTTACTGTGAAAATCCCCTGTCCTATTCATGTCCTTAAATATATGTATGGCAGGCGACACGACGCACGAAGGGATAAACTTTGACAAGCGCAGTATTATCTCGTGATAACTTTGACAAGCGCAGTATTATCTCGTGATAACCTTGACGACACAGGCAATATCAATACTTGACTGTAATATATCACAGACGCTTGTTTAGAAAAAATTACCCCACCCACCACGTTCGCTCTTATGACTACCAATGTATACATACATAGAAGATAACAAGCTCTAAACGAAAGCAGAACACATTTTTTGGGTTTATTAACAAACGAAAGGTAAACTTACATAGGAATCCGGTTTTGCTTATTTAAAACGGCTTTTCTTTATTAACTGACACGCTTTCCACGGTCTACTAAACTAAATATCGTAGAATTCCAACTTTTTCACGATTTGCACTGTGGGGGCTGTTGCGATCGAACATTTGTCACAAAAACGTAAGCAGGCGACAACTAGACTATTAGCGCGTATCGCGGTTTGTCTGGTTCCCTGCATTTCGTAACTACGATAACGCAGTGAAAGGGGCCGATTACCTGGACATATTGGTGTTGTGTTGAAACGGTGTGTCGGCTGAATTTCGGGTGTTTTGGACATTTAAATATTTCACATTTGTAAGTATTTTATTATTTGTATTTTTTACAAGGTGTTTTGGACTTTAATATACACATTTGTAAGTATTTTTCTCCTTTTCTTTGTAATATTTCACTATGTTTAGTAAAAGTCAGGCGTATTTCTATGCGGCTGCTGTCGCTGGTCACAATATTATGTTGACTGGTCAGGGTGGTAGTGGAAAATCTTACGTTTTAAAAAGAATTGCTCAAAACATGACCGCTCTGGGTAAAAGTGTCGCAATTACCTGTAGTACAGGAATTGCTGCAACTCAGTATGACAATGGTGTAACATTACATAGGTGGTGTGGCTTTGGGGATGGGGGTATTGAAAAGAAAGAATTAATAACACTTGTATGTTCATAAATTCCACAAATGACTCACTGTCACACACACTAATACTATATAACAATAAATTTGTCCAGACACTTTAACAAATGTTCATAGACTCTTTTAAATAACAAGTAATAATTGAAATGTAAAACATATATTTTTTTATGCATATACTGTTAAGATAATCTATTTAAACCGGTAGTCCAAATCGTTAAGCAATAATAGAGAAACAAAAAGAACATAAAATAAAAGGAAATAACTGCAAAAATAAAATTAATTGCAATTAATGTCAATAAAAGATGATTGTCACACCAGCGATGACAGACTTTATAGTGGAACCTTAATTATTAACATATCCCCCTAACTATGTAAAATTAATTTATGGTAAAACACAACTTCTTGATTAAAGTGTAATGTTTTTCTTTAAACAACATATGAACAAAACAATGTGTATATGACACCAACCTGTTTAATTTTATTACTAATATAACTCGTAATTAATATTTATAGGTATTTGAATTTAATAAGTAACTAAAGAATTTTATAAAATACTTACCAAGACGCACAATACTTTGAATTCCACATATTGCACAAAAGATTGTCCGAAACTAAAATTCGATTTGGGTACCAAACTGATGTATGTGTATATTGCACAGGAACGACAACTCTGTGTGGATATTGACCATATACGTGACCGTACGTCAGGCGGAAACGCTTTAAAATGTCTAAAAATAGCATTTTCTCGATCGCAGCAGCCCCCGATACAAAATAATTGGAAATCGTCGGAATTTACACTTGTATTTGCAAGTTTGAGTGTGAGAGCGGCGTCGATAGAATTAAAAAAGATGTAATTGTGCATAGAAGCCAGAAATTATGACGCAAGTGCAATATTTGTTTGAAAAACCCAAAAAATGTGTTCTGCTTTCGTTTAGAGCTTGTTATCTTCCATGTATGTATACATTGGTAGTCATAAGAGCGAACGTGGTGGGTGGGGTAATTTTTTCTAAACAAGCATCTGTGTAATATATGCGTCGGTTTACGTCCAAACATTCATGCGCCATCTTGGATGACCCAGTTTCTATTTAAAGTAACAGAGGGCCATTTTGGATGCTATTTATAGAAACTTATTTGCATATTAGCGTGTTTCTTGCATTATTTCAGTAATCATCCATGATTCGACATTTACTTGTTTCAGTAATCTTCTCTTATTCTAAGTAATATATTGTTTCGATACATTCTTATTTTAGTATTCTTCTTTGATTCTAAAATTACTGCTTTCAGGTGTATGCCTTTAATTCTTATTCTACTTACTTCAGTATCCTTTTATTTGATAGTTATATTAGTTCAAAGATGTCCCTAGATTTTAATGAATATACAAGTTAGAAATCTGCTTTTTACATTGATACATGTAGTACATTTTGAATATCGTTGCAAGGTATTCATCACTATTTTTTTTCTCTCAGCATTATAGATATACATGTACATACAAAATGTCAGAATAAGTTCATTTGAACAAAATAGAATAGGAGAATCATTAAACATGAATTGTCAATTTCTACCCAGAGTTGTCGTTCCTTTTCCCTCACTTACACCTCTGCCAACATCTTAAACTGGTTGCCGTTGACTTGTGTGTACAAAGCCTGCACTGCAACATGGAACGGGAACCAGTTTATCAACGTCTCAGATAGTACAAGATTCTTGTGAAATACGAAATTAAACCACAAATGGTACACAGAAAATATTTCATTTTGTCAAACGCACGTACTTTCGGTGAAGAGGTCACTAAGGCAAATCACAATAAAAGAGCATTTTTTCATGCATCGGATGGAGATTCGGAGTTTGGAACTACTTTTCTGACATTGACTGAGATTTATGTGACTGATAACGAAAGACAACTCAAGACAGATATTGACCTATTGCAAATGATAGAAAATAGAACTTTCAGTGACAATTCGCTATTGTTCTCCTAGTTCTTTAAATTCGGATAATACACGGCGTAAGAGTCATTTCTACGCAGTCACAACAAATCAGTTGATCATTACAAACATACAAGTACAAGCCACGTGACCTTGGTTTGGACGAAATCGATACAAATGATGCGCCGTGAAAACTCCTTTTCCGGCTTAATCGGATAGTTGCCTCTTATTTATTTGTTAATGAACTACAAGTGATTATTGCTAAGGTCAATCAACGCTTAATAGTTATGGTGGTGACTTGATTGCTTTTCCGTAAATATCATCTGTATCTTAATACGGAAATTGATGCTTTTTTCGATTGTTTTGAAATGAGTTCTGGTTGAAATCAGCTTGATGCAAAAGAAGGTTATTTTATGAGCTTGCGAAATAATCAGGTCACTTACAAACGAAAAAGAGACTTACTGACACGGATACTTCAAATATGGTTTGAGCGGGCAATCATTTCGCCAATTAAAATGAAAGCATTTAGTTCCGACTAAAGAGTGATTTTAAGAATTATGGTACATTGACAATTGACCACGAAGGTCACGTACACGTGAATCATTGCACGTTTTCCAATCAAATGTGTACAAAAACCCAGATTAGATACAATAAAAACCCCCGTTTCGTCTTCTTGTTCTGGTACCCGATACACCGTTGTCGAGCACCGATGTCCATAAGGGTGGTTCAGGGGGAGCCAGTGGTTATTGGCCGTCTTGAAATAATAGATATAAATAGAGGCTCTAATAATCTTATCTGCGGGTCCAAAAAATGATGAGAAGTATTTGATCTGCTTCCTAATTACAGCATTGAATCGTCTGTCGATTGTCTAACAGAACTAAATATAGAAATAAGTGAAGCCAGATTTGGAATGATTTTTGGCAATAGATTGTATCTTCACACGGTGATTTATAAGTATAATTAAACAGAATGTGGTGGAACCCCTTTTAGCCAAATGTCCTATTATTTTTGGCCTTTTTTGTCGTTTTAATATCCGGAGAAATGGGGGCATTTGTGTACATAGAAAAATGACGCTAGGATGAAAACATAGCTTATTGGAAACTGTTCCTGAATTCTAATTACTTCGTTGTGGATGTTACAAAGGTAAGCAGTAAAGTTGTCTTTAAACTTAATGTGAAATAATTTAAAGGTCAATTTTGGTCTTATGACGTCATTATTACCTAAAAACATTGACTTTTCTAATAATAAGTTGTAAAGAAATGATAAATTGTTAGAATAAAGCTACTGTCAAAATTATACTATTTAAATTTAAATCCGCTCTTAATTCAATGTTAAAAAATATACATTGCATTTATAAAGATGAACCTGCGTCTAGAATAGAATATTTCATTTAGACTCCAAAATTGTAGGATTACAGGTTACACGATATTTTTCAATTACAAGTAATTCTATATTAGCCATGCAAACT